>JAVJIF010033264.1:0-69437 GCA_038442645.1 Agave tequilana | reverse complement strand
CTGATATGAGTGTAGTAAGCCAGAGTGATATGTATGAGGGTGCTAATACAAGTAACAAAGGTCTTGAATGTCTAATTCTTTGGTCAGAATTTCGATCGTTTTCTTCTCCTTATTTTATTCTACTTGGCATTTCTATTGATTGACATTGATTTCGATCTTTTTGGCTGAAAGTGAAATGGACCATTTTCAACAAGTCTCTCCGCTCCTCTTTAGTCGGCTCGGGTTCGGGGGTCTCTACTGTATAGGAGTCATTTGTGCTCTCTTGGATCCAGAAAACGTATGTAACTTTATGAGGGAAAATTTAGAAAAAGAAGGTAAGTTTACTTACGCAAGCCCTCTGGCTCTGGGAATTGGAGGCAATATATAAACTTATCCTTAGATAAAGAAGGAGATTCCGCCCCCGAACCATCCACACGACCGAAACCCGGGGCACTTGCCGCAAGGAGGGGGCTCCTGATCAACCCGCCGGGGAAAGGGAACCGGAAGCACCAACTATAGATTTTTAAAAAAAGAAAATGAAACGCGTTTTACGTGGTCATCGAAAGCTGCGCTCTAGCGTTCTGAAAAAGATCCAAGAGGATATTAAACTAGAAATAGCTTCCCCTCAGAAACGGATTAAAATGAGGGAGTATCTCGATTATGTTTCAAACAACCGAGATTCCCTGTTAAATTCGGGTCAAAGCCTCGTCTACGAGTTAACTGTCAGGGTCAACGATTGGAAAGGGAGCAAAGGCACTTCCCAAACCCCGTGGACGACGTACCATAATACTTTCTGTTTATTACTGTTACGGGTAGCACTCAGAAAACCGGGGTGCCGCCCTAATTAAAAAAGGTGAGGTACCGAAGCCGGACGGGCAGACCTCTCAGGATCTGGTAAACTGGGTAGCCCCAGGTACGCTTGGGACTGGATTGAATCCTTTTTTCTTGGTAGCGAACCTTTTACTCGTTCCCACAATCATCTTTCTTGTACCTCGATAACCAAATCCCTCATGTACTATCACGAGGAACTGACTTCACAATAACTTTAAATAAGGGAAAGTGCGCCGGGAAAGCCACCAGAGATGCTGGTTCAATTCCAGCTTGTGAATCAAAGAAAAAAGGGGAGGCGCACCGACCGAAAGTGAGGAGCCAGAAAGCATAGATTTCCAGGTCTATCTATTAGACGTTATTTCACCGATGCGAGTGCCGAGTTGTTTCGAGTCTCAGAAAATCCGATCCTTGCTCAGCTCCAGCTTCAAAGGTATGATATGTAGGCAGATTTTCCGGTAGAAATGATGGGTTGAGTCGGTCAATTGTCATGTAAAGAACAGAAAGGAGAGACTTTCCAGCTTTACTCAAATAGGGGGTGTAGCATCCGAGTTTTCCAGAACTATCACTGAACTAGTATTTTACTCTCCATTAAATCAATGACTAAAACTATCAAGGTCCGTCCAGACCAGAGTTTCACCTCACTAACTTGAACGAGACTACTCCTCTGGAAGGAATGACTCTATATAAAGAGACGCGCTACGACGCTGGATACTCGATTAAAGTAAATTGATCCCGCGGGGACGGAAAGCAAAAATCGGGCAGGATTCGCTCAATCAAAGACAGTTCAATTCGATCTTAGCCGATCTAAGGTTTACCGTCTCTCTGGCCCCGTTTCGGTGCACTATTGGAGAGCTCATTGGACCCGCTGCTCTATCAATCAAGAGCGTACTGAATGATTTCTATTATTATATATGTTATTTTAGGATTTCTTTTCATTGATCGGATCGAGCACATAGGGTGCGAGCCAGAAGTCAATTAATTCTCTTTGGCTGAAAGCAATCTTCATCAAGACAGCTGACCGAGGCGAAACCTACTGCTCAAGTCTGACGAATGTCGTTTATGTTCCTGGTGAAAAAGAAGAGTCGCTTTCCTTCCTTCGTCTCTGTTTGAGACAGCTAGAGTTTTCACACAAACGCCTTGACTCGCCTATCCGACTCCGAATCCTCTACTTTCCTTGGTCGTTCACCTGCCCGGTCTGGTGAACCTTACCCGCTGGCTTGGACGAGTACAGTTCACTGATTTGAATCACTTATCTAAAGCTCTGATATCCGTAGTACTTCAACCTTATTTTCTTACTCGTCACAGTACAGATCTCGCGCATCAAATTCTTACTGACTTGAACTAGCACTTGCTGCTATTCACTCAACAGACAATCAGGCGAGATGCTAATTGGAGGACTAACCGGACCTGCCTTCCCGGAAAGCACGAGCATACAGATTCGAAGTGTTCGTTCGGAGATTCCACTATACCCTTTTCACTCGGGAAAGTAAATCTAGCCTATACTCTTTGCCTTGAATCACAGAGGAAGGACAAGAGCTCGGACAACAACTATCAAAACTGGAAATGCAAGAACTACTTACTAGCTATCTGACAGTAGTGAAGATATGCGAAAGAGGGAGAATGCGCTACATCGGATATTGTTGTAGTTGATGAAACAGCTATAGTGAAAGGCTAGTTGAGTCCTCCAGTAAATTGTTGACTGAGATAAGCTTTCTAAATGAGATGGACTTCCACGGCTAGAAAGATGCTATTTGCTGCTATTCTATTTAATTGTGCATTAAGTTCGAAGAAGATCTTAATCTATATACTACTTTCTCTGACTGGCTCCTTTCTATAATGGAAGGATTCCCTTTGGAAGATGGAGGTAGTTCAGGCGGGGTCGAGCCTTTACAACCAAGGTACACATACCTCTTCTCGGTGTGGAGCGATATACAAAAAAATGATGCTAAGCCTGCAATGTTCGATAACGGCGCTAGTAGTGCATCTATCGGCACCACAGCAGTGGCATACAACTTTGGACCTAACGGCCAGCCCCTTCCACTTTCGGAATGGGGATCCCTGTTGGCAACGACCACGGTAGTAGTTGCGGAACTACTGGGCCAGAAGAGGACAACCTGTTGTTCCTGCTCCTCTTTCTTCACTTCGGGGACGGAGGTCCTACGGTAGGTAACAGCAGGCACAAGCACGTCGACCAAAGGGGACCAGCGCTTCTACTCCTCCACCGAGGAGCCGTTCGCAGCGAGAAGCAAGGGATGTCGTGAACGGTGGGAGGTCAAAGAAAGAGAATGACCTATTCATAGAGTGATCTATGATATATATACACTATATACTATATATATATATATATATATATCATACTATATAGAGTCTGTCTTATCCTTATCACAAATATCCCCTTTTATATGACGTATACGGGTAACTCAATCAATTGGGGGAGGGACCTGCTGGCATAATGCACGCTGGAATGTGGGAATTCGAGGTCTCATGAACGATTTTTTTTTGACAAACTTTCCGGTCAGGCCTATGGATGGATCCTTTTAGATCTACGGGCCGGCCGTTCACATGAGCATAGGGAATCTATATTCGAGCGTTCGAGTTGGCCCCTGACAGTACCGGTGAGGAATCACTCGTCGATCTGATCTATTAGGGCCTACAACTTCACCGCGCTGACTAGCATCCCTTTCCACTGCGCATTTTTCGAACAAAGAAGACGACTATAGGATCGAATTCGCTTTCCGTGGTGAACTGATCGTCCCATACGTTCTGCCTGTCTCATGTGTGTGGAACTAGGTCTTTTTCGGTTCCAGCTTAACTGAAGTAGGTAGGGCTGGGTGAGAAAGGGTCCCATGTTGCCTATCGCGTAAGCGGGCCTTCGATTCCACCGGGGTCTGACGGTCTCTGAGAGGGGGGAGAACTGCCGGAAAAAAGAAGAATAGTTTTTTATATTCTAATAGTAGGCGTGGAGAGCTTTTTGCGAGGAAACGTCGCAAGTCAAGTTTGGGGGGAGGCGGGCGTCGACCCAACCTTATGAGTATTCAGACTATAACAGTTCCGATGAACAATCACTCACTTTTGACAGTTATACGATTCCAGAAGATGATCCAGAAAATCACATTTATTGGAAGTGGATAATAAAGTGGTTGTACCAGCCAAAACTCATCTACGTATGATTGTAACACCTGCTGATGTACCTCATAGTTGAGCTGTACCTTCTTCAGGTGTCAAATGTGATGCTGTACCTGGTTGTTTAAATCAGACCTCCATTTCGGTACAATGAGGAGTTTACTATGGTCAGTGCAGTGAGATTCGTGGAACTAATCATGCGTTTACGCGTGCGCCCGGATACATAGGCCGACTACTGAGCCTACTCTGGCTCAGCCGCACCACCCCACCCGGGGTCGGGGTGCGAGCCACCCGACGAAGCAAGCTATTACAGCGAGCGGCTAGAGCAGTTGGGAGCCGACAGAGCAAGGCAGCGGATAAGATAGAAGAAGGGGCCAGGCTCCCGGTAGAGCGGAGGAGACGGTTAGGATAACGAACTTGAAACGCGGAGCCCGAGCGGCCGGCGAGAGAGTGGTTAGTGGCAAATAGTGCCCTAGTTGATGGCATTCCTCTCTGCGGCTGGCACTCGAGGAACCACGGGGCAATCCATACAGAGCAAGCGACGTCTTAGGGATGAGACGCCCGCGCAAGGACCTCAATTCTCATTAGGGGTCGAACTAAGGACCTATAGAAGTCGGGGCTACCCCGTCCCCATGGCAACACAACAGTGTCCTAAGGGAGGAGTTGAGAGGCCTTATAGTAGCACAGACCTCTTTTTCATTCGGGGTCATGCGAAGGGGGCCAGTCCGACGATCGTACAGTTATTTTAAAAAGACAACAGATGCTCTAAACGGCTAGGCGCCACTCTCTTTCTGATTCCTTCCAGCTTTTTCATTTTTTCGTGCCGCGGTGAACGAACAAAACAAAAAAAGAGAGCCGTCTCAACGGAAGGAGAAGGACCTGCAACAGCAGAGACTACTTAACCTCTTCTTGTTCCTAGTCGTCTGTTACGAGTCCGGGAAGCCTGGAATCATCAATATGAATGAGGGATCCCTCAAAATAGAGAAGGGCGGGTAGGGCTTCCGCAAGAGCCCCCCTCTTCCCGGTCAATATAGATGGGCGGGGCCAACATAACCGGCCGCTTTTTATGTATGGTGCCGCCCTCCCTCCTGCTAATCCAGCCATTTTCGAACCTTTCTTTCCCACCCTTCCATAAGGGACTTTCAAATTCTTACGATGCCCGGCCCGCTGTGAAGCGTGGTTATGTACATGTTCTGACTCGCCGGTCATTATAGATCTAGCGGCATGGCGAGGCGAAGGGATTGGATTTCACCTATGATCAGATCAGTGGGCAACCAACGTGTACTTTTTCGTGGTGGTGGTGTTGTTGACGTTGACTTTCAAGCTCATTTTGGAGTAGGCCGGGATTTTCTTTTCGGAGCTGCTCCCAGCTCACACTATGGTGGCGGAGGTTCCGCCATGAAAATCTAGGAGTGTGAGCAGTACGAGCTGAAAGGCTCTCATACTGTTTGGAGGGCAGGGGCATAGATGCCAAACTTGACCCCTATCTATCGTCGTAGAAGCTGTTTCTTTGAAAGATTATGATTCTCGAGTATCCAATCAATTAATCCTCCAAACTAACTAAACGGGGAAGCTGAAGCGGAAATTAAATTGTAGGGTGAGGGAAGGGGGAAGCTCAAGGAAGGCTTCGCTCGCTCAATTCGCTCGAAAGCTCGTTTAGTAGACAGCGAGTGGAGGGCGCAGCAACTGCGGAGGCGAATAACGCGCAAACAAGGGGCTTCGCCTCCTGTTTTATACCATTAAAGCTAGTCCCCTATGGCAGTATTTAAAGCACTCAAAGGAACTCCTAAAGAAGAGGTCTTCTTTTAACAAGGTATTGCCATCGGCTTACGGTGCCTGCTACTGCATGACCTCCCTCCGGGCAGATTGCAGATACACTTTAGGAGGAATTCAGAGTAATAAGATTTTTTTTCTACCTGTTTCCCTCTATATTTCGTAAGGCGCCGGGGGCATGGGAGGCTTTTTTCTCAATCGGCGAAGCCTCAAACCCATTGAAGTCGCTACGAATAGAGCTCCCCGAAAGGGGAATCTCTACTCGTAGCTTCACTGGAATGCTCCTAAATAGAGAGACCGAACCAGGCGACAAAAAGGCTGAAGGAAGTTATCTTTCCATTCCAACTAAACTAATAGAAGCAGGGAGAGGACAAAACAGAGACAGAGGAACCAAGAAACTATGTCCAAACCAACGAGTCCTTCAGTCGACTCTCGACGAATGTATTGGGAGTTGGGGGTTAGCCGTCTCATGAGAGTGATAGCTGGGTTTTTCACGGAGTTTCTTCGTACGATTGAAAAGAGAGCGCTTTAGGTCGGAGAAACTGACGAATCATCTTGTTCTGTTCACCAGTCTGTCTCCTAACCTCTTTCAAGCAGATACCTACCGTGATCTGGTCTTGGGACAGCACTGGCACCTCCGTTTGCTGGATCTTCTAGGCACTCTAAAGCGCTTCCATGAGAGAAAGATTGACTTTGAGTTATAGACGGATAAGATCGTTTAGAGGCGCAGTTAAGCCCTCAATAAAACAAATGGGATTTTGAGGGAGGGCTGAACATGATGTACTGAAGGGTTCGCTTTCGCTGATCGGCGCCAGTCTTTCCTGCTTTGAATTTTTCAGGTCGATAAGGGTCCTTTCCTTCTACCTCCACTTCATCGATTCGCCAATGATTGGATCACCCAACCCAAAGACCAATTCCTTCCTTTGAGGTGGTCTAGGTGGCAGATTGGGGATACTATGCGCTTTTTTTAGAGGCGATCAGACGATTGAAGCAAAAGAACCCATGTGTCTCGGATGAAGTCGGCACTATGAATGTCACGAAAAAAAGAATGACAGACAACTCAAAGTCAAGGAAAGCGTCCGTCACCCTGTCCTTCCTATCTCGCTCGTACCTTCAATCCAAATAATCAAAGATATATATCTATATACATACATAGATATATGGCTGGCAGGTGCGGTAGACCGAACACCTTCTGAATCGGCGTGGAGGTGACATAAAGCTCCTTGCCCATTGAGTGAAAGCATTCATCCCAGTAAGGGAGATTCGACGACCTCACTACCTGCGGGAACTTTCGCCAGCCCCTGGCGGCTACTGATCTTTTGGAGCCTGACGAGTGGGCTCTATTACCTTTTCGCAATCTTCGGCTTGCCTTTATGGTTTGCTTGAAGCAAGAACAATTGATAAGTGAGCAGTGGAAGTCTTTTCTCTGACATCCGGTTGTCGTTAACCTAACCAAGAATAGGCCCTCAACCAAAGTCAAACATATAACACATCAACCATCTTTCTTACTCCACGAAGCTCAATAGCTATGGCGTTTGTAAACAATCATAGGCACGGAATAGGCGACCATACTTATTGAAACGATGTAGTTGGTCTTTCCTATCCGGCCAAACAATCATAGGCACGGAATAGGTGACCATACTTATTGAAACGATGTAGTTGGTCTTTCCTATCCGGCCTGAAACAAAGAACAGTCGAATCTAGAAATCTATGATAAAGAGAAATCCATTTTCGCAAGAGTATACCATTTGTTATACTTGCAGAGCTAAGCCAATGCTTAAGCTCCCAGCTTTATACTACTAGTCTGGGAACATCTTCGTCGTCTTTCTACTGAAGATCATTAAAAAAAATTTATATGATCCCAATCAGGAGGGCAAGACTCGATGAGCATCCACCAACCCATCCCTATATGATAACAAGACACAGGAAATCGGGGACAACATCCGAAGGGGAAGTGAAACTATACCCCATGGACTATAGGCAACCAAAATGTGCCGAAACCGATGACGATCAGATGGCTTGAACTCATAACGCTTATCCACTAGGCGGCCTTCCGATTTTCCCACCACCGTTGTGGAGGGGGGAGTTAGAGATTGATTAGATATATTCCCGTCTTTGAGTTGATAACGGACAACTTTCCCAATCAAACAAAATTTTCGTAGATGATCCCCAAACCCGCCAACTATAGATGATTGAACCCGAATGCAGTGGGACTTGTCCCCTGCGCCAGGTCTACGGCCGTAGATTAGCTTTCGGATTTAAACATCATTGAACAGGCGGACAAGAGGGCCATGATTGACTCAGCCTTCCGAGGACACGGATAAGGTGAGCTTGAGTCGTTACCCGACAAGAAGTACGGGTCAGACTCCCAACCAAACAGCGACACTACATACGGGTATAAAGTTTGGGAAAGGTGTTCAGTCAAGAAATAGGGTATGGAACTTTAAAATAAGCTAGCAATTGAGATTCTTAGTCGAAACTCAGGTGTTCTCAATCGGCGACGCCTCACACCCTGTTTATTTTCGTTGGTCAAGAATTAACCAACTCTAATAGAAATTAACTTACTACTCGTACAGGGAGTGAGTCTTTTTTTGTCTGGAAGGTTCTTTTCTCAATCAATCTCAACTAGATAAATTCACATATTTTTCACAATTCTTTTGGTTATGCCTAATCCTCTTAACTTTTTATATTGCAATATGCAATAATGGGGATGGAGTACTTGGTATCAGCAGAATTCTAAAACTACGAAACCAACTTCTTTCACACCGGGAGAACAAGATTTAGAGCAAGGACCCTAAGACTTTGGAAGATATCTCGAAAAAAGGTTTTCACACAGGTCTCTCCTATATGTACTCCAGTTTATTCGAAGTATCCCAATGATTATTCAAGATGATTTCATCTACGCTCCGTGAGCTCTGCGAGTCTAATAGTCGCCTCGACAAGCTGGTCCGCAATCCCGGCAAAGGTTTGGCTATTCTAGCTGAACACATCGTTCAAAAGGTGGTCCAGACTATGCCAACTCGAGGGAACGGGACGCTGGCGACTAGCGTCTACCGCTCCAATCAATGGTTAAAGCACAGTAATGAAACTGCCTTTTCTTTTTAGTATTTGGATAGGATTTCTATTGGCTTCATGGGGAGGCTCGCGTAGTTTGTTACGTCAACTCAAAAAGTACCAGTTGCATTGGAATCGAGAAAGTTCCGTAGAGTTCATAATTGCATAAAAGGAGTCAAAATAGTGGCTGTGGCGCGTCGAGGCCGTAGGAAGTGCCTTGTCTTCCTTACAGATGAAAGTGGTCGTGAGCTTTAGCTAACTTTCTATAAATACGAACCGATCCGATGGATATATGAGCCGTAGGGTTCACAAGAATAGGACCTATACGCCCGGGTGCAAGGCGGTGAAAGCCCTGTTATATTATAATAAAAAAAGAAATCTATTTATTTTAGAGGGCTTAACAGCACCTACCCTATTTTTAGCTTTGATTAACGGAGCCCTTTTGGTCTGGCTTTGCATCTCGCGATCCCATATCCCGAGGAAGAGAGGAAAATAGCAATCAATAGGAGAATAGCAAGAATAGGAGATTCTTTTGTGGCGAGATCCCTTTCCTTACTTTGTTCGTGTAACCATTACTGTAAGTGGGCCTGCTCTTCGTCCCATTTCATTTACAGAGAAATCGACTACGTTCAGTTAGGTCATCGGCCGGGGGAACTCAATCAGTCAATCAATGGAATTCCCCGATGGAAGATGAAGGGTATTTTCTAAAGGATAGGAACAAGGCGACTTATCGGATTCCTCCCTTTTCCTTGAGCCGGCACTTTACCGCAAGCGCCTTGCTCTGGAACTAGACCGTCACGAAGGCAGTCCTGGGCCTAACTATTAGAGAGCTCGTCGTAGGCTCAGAGGCATCCACCGGAGACCGACTTTACTGTATCATCTCTCTTTCGCCCTTTCTTCCCTTTATTTTTTCCTCCCTCCGTCGGAGCTCGTCCATTCGCTTTTTCTTAATCTTGCCAGCTTGCTTTGCTTTCCTTTTCATTGCACCTGTCCTTCCGTTGACCCGGGATTGGTCGTCGAGGGGGGGTAGTGAACCGTAGCATCGCATCACTCACTCATTAACGTCGCTTTGGTATGGTCAAAAGTACCAAGAGACCAGATCTCCCCTGTACCAAGGCGTGGTGAGTGGTTTTATCGGAAAATTTCTCCTTGCTCTTTCAAAGGCGTACGATGGATGGTTGGTTAAGTAGTCCCTACCGGTTGGATCAAATGAAACTTCGACCGGTCATTTGACCGATTTCACGATTAGAAAAGCACATGTTCAGATTTGTTGCTGCAGGTGTCAGAACGTCGAAAGGTAGAACAGATGCTCTAGATCGTGATTACCATGCATACTAAACACAGGCGATGACCTTTTTCGAGGGACAAAGCTGTGCTTGCCTAGAACATCCATCAACGATCATGTTGTGTGGGAACTGCACGCCAAAGGTCTTGTTGGACACTTTGGTCGAGATAAGACCATTGCCCTCGTAGAAGACAGATTCCATTGGCCAACATTGAAACAGGACGTTTGGAAAATCATTAAGCAGTGCAGGACATGTTAGCTTAGCAAAGGCCAAAAGAAGAACACAGGCTTGTACACTCCATTACCCGTTCCTAAAAGGCCATGGGAAGACATCAGCATGGATTTTATTCGTCGGTTTACCGAAGACAAGACGAGGTTATGATTCTATTTTTGTCGTCGTGGATAGCTTTTCTAAGATGGAACACCGCAAGCGCCTTGTAGGAAAACCTCTGATGCTTTGCATATTGCTGATCTCTTTTTCAAACATATGGTGAAGTTGCATGGAGTTCCTAAAACAATTGTGTCCGACAGAGATATAAAATTCATGACGTTCTTTTTAGAAGACACTTTGGGCAATGTTGGGAACTCGACTGAACTTTTCAAGCGCCTTTCATCCTCAAACAGATGGACAGACTGAGGTTGTCAATAGGAGTCTTGGAAATCTGTTAAGGTGCCTAGTACGTGACTTTGTTTGAACGTGGGATTCTATTCTAGCACAAGCAGAGTTCGCGTACAACTGTTCAGTAAACAGAACTAGAGGAAGATCTCCTTTCGAGATTGTAACAGGTCTGACGTCCGCGTCAGTCGATAGATCTTCTACGGAGTCCATCACAGGTGAGACTCCGCCAAAATGGACAGGACTTTGCAAAGCATATACAGGAAATACACGAGGAAGTCCGTAGAAGAATTGAATTCATGCCGATAATGAACACTACAAGGAGCAAGCGGACATACATAGGCGACATGTAGAATTCAAGGAGGGAGATCAAGTCCTTGTCAGAATTCATCCTAAACGATTCCCTGCCGGAACGTTTCACAAGCTGCATTCAAAGAAAGCAGGACCGTTCGACGATTCTGAAGAGATTGGGAACCAATGCCTATCTCTTGGAGTTACTAGAAGACTAGAAGATCAGTCCCATCTTCAACGTGGAAGACCTGACAGCATACCTAGGTCATCATGAGGACGAGGAAGAAGAAACTGCACTACGCCTTCCACCAGTGACGAAGACAAAGCCAGACACCGAAGCCATTGTTCGAGACGAGTTAATGTCTATAAGAACCGGTGGTTCCAGAAATTCATCAATCTAGCGGAAGGGTAAGACAGAGTCCGAGAATACATGGATCGCAGCGACTAGATCCGGACTTGTACAAGTAGTACATCGCAGCTGAGTCGTCGGAGCCGAATTTTGGCAGGACAGGGGGAATTGTTGGGGTCCGCAAGCCTGTCTGACCATGCAGCAACTGAGGACCAACTGGTGAAGTCAAAATCGCGAAAGAGCAGCCGAAAGGTGAAAAGAGCTCTTTTACAAACCGGCAACACAATCAGCACCGTCAGTTCCCAGGAGATATCCGACGGCGTTATTTCCACTGTAAGTTCAAAGAGGAGGCCAGATGAACTCTCTGTTTGATCGAGACAATCGTCGACCCAAGATCACCTGGACCGGTTCAAGGGGGACTCAAAGTCCGAGGCAACTGACGGTTCGCGCCGCACCATCCATTACCATAATAGGGGTTGGTTGAGTTAAACTAGTATATTAGTAACTGGCGGCATTCCCTGCGCCGTCCGTATGCTAATCGATGGCTTACTTGAGGTAGTCAGTAGAATCCATCACAGAGTCCATATTTATAATGTATTTTTGTGTTGATTACGAGTTTCGCTCGCCCCCTCTGCCCTGACGTCTTAGTTACGAATCTAGGGGCCTCAACCACTATAAATTCGAACTGGCCTTCGGCTTTTCTGTCAGTAAGGTTTCCGGGCGAAGGGAGAAGGCACTCGGTCGTCTATAGAGAGATCAAATCACTCTTTCTCTTCCGGGTACAGGCGTCGGATCAAAATCTCCTTGTTTGTGCGGGATGAGATTGACCAGAGACCAGATGAAACAACTGATACCGACCCCCCGCTTGCGTATTTAGTCCTTCGGAACCGTCTGACGTGTCCTTCGGACCTTTGAAAGTTTTTGAGATAGAGTTGGGGAGAGATAGTGCTTTAGGGCCTACGTCTAGCTTTAGTCCTGTCTCGGTCGGTAGGCAAGTCGACGTTGGTAAGCCCTTTATTGATAGAGTTGGGGAGAGATTCATGCACCTTAAACTTGTATTCCCATTTTAGACATGTTTTATGATCATGTGTTTTCATTTCATGTATATGTCTATTTTGCCAAACTTTAAGATATACATGTATACCCCTTGAGTCATTTGCTTTTCATGCAAATATTTATTATGGACTCAAATTGTGTTTAGGGATATGTATGTATACTTCTTGTGTTGTCAAAACATACATATACCTTGAAATGTAAATTGTTTTTAATGAAAAATTTAGATTTTCATGTGTTCATGTTTAAAGGAATTCAAATTGAGCTTATTGTCTATCTTTCATGATTATGATCTTCACATCTTATTTGTACACTCATCCTTATAGTTTACTCATGTTTTGTTTTCATGAGTCATATTTATGCTTCATTGATTTTGAGTGTTAGCTATTATGTGAGTTTCATGTTTCATGAAAAATATCTTTGAGTTATTCCTTGCTTGAAGGATTCCGTACTAGTTAACAAGTATTTCCATTTAACTAGTTGCGGTATTCTTCATCATGGTAGAGTTTTTCAAACATACAACATTTTCAAACCTATTTTTTTGAAAACCCCTACCTTCTAAGGGCGGTTGGATGGGCGACCATGCCTATGTATGCTTTATATTGAAAATCCATTTAAACATAAGCATGAAATGGGAGGATAGATTATATATCATTGGATTCTTTCAATTGGTATCAATATTGACATTTTGTATACTCATATATGTTTAAAAAGGAAAAATACTTTCATTTGGTACAATTGGTATCAAGATGTTTATTTGTTTACTTATCAATTGGTATCAAGATTTGTGTTATTTTTAATTGGTATCATATTTGATTTGACCCCTTATTGACATTGTTTTTGTTTTAGACAAAAAGGGGGAGAACATCTTATTTTATTTGTTTACCCTTTATTGATTCTATGTTTCGAACAAAAAGGGGTAGAAAAATGTTTTGTTTTTATTTGGACCCCTTTGTTGATGATTGACAAAAAGGGGGAGAAAGATTTGTGTTTATATGCATGTTTTATATGCATGTTTTTGTTTTTTAGTTTGTCGTTTAATTGGTATCAAGAGCATCGTTTTTAGTTTGATGTTTATTGGTATCAAGAGCTTTAACATGTTTCATTGTTTTTATGCATGTCTATGCATACATGTTTAATATTCATTGTATATTTCATTTGTTTATTGCTATGCATGAGTTAAGGGGGAGCTTCTTTGAAGCTTAACTTTAATCCATGCATATATAACTCCATGAGTTTTGTCATCATCAAAAAGGGGGAGATCCCAGAGGCCTTCCACTCTAGTTTTGATGATGATTAACTCATGTAGTTATGTTTACTAATAATCTTGTGATTTTAGTTTCAGATCATTAATCAAGATATTAGTTGGTGATTGCTTCAACAAGATGGTTTAGAAGCCTTCACATGGTGATTCCAGGGCCCGAGCATCAAGATCATACTTTGGAGTCAAGCTCGTGGATCATCGTTTTGGACCGAGTCGCCTTGAAGATGAAGATCGTCAAGAAGACTTAGGTATCCATAGTTTAGAGTGTGTTTTAGATCCATTGTAAAGTTTAGATAGTTGATATACTCAAGTGCACAACACACGTTTTATGGATATTGGTTTTCGATTTTTAATTTAACCGATATTTGTTTTCATGGATAGTAGATCAAAACAAGTTTAAATGGTTTATATGTATAGTAGATGTATTCTATATATACATGCATGCTTAAACTTCCTAGACAAACTTATTTTGACTTTCCTATTCATGTATTGAAAAATCCAAGTTTGGTAAAATACAGGTTTTGGTTTTGATAAAATTTACAAGACACAAAAATAGTTCATATTGATTGATATTTGAGTTGAAATTTTTATCACATGTTTATATATCAATGCAAAATGATAAAACTATTTTTGGGGATTTTTAAGTATTTTACAAGATTTATTAAAATATTTTAACATGTTTTTCTGACCCAGTTTCTGACCCAGAACTGTGCTGACAGGCCAGGTCGGTCGACCGCACGGTCGACCGAGACAGGATCCGGTCGACCGGGCGGTCGACCGACGTGCACAGACCTGTGCACGTCTGCTGGCACAGTGGGCCGGTCGACCGGTCGGTCGACCGGACCAGAGAGCTTTGCTCTCTGTATCTGTCGACCGGGCGGTCGACCGGGCTGCTCCAACGGTCATATTTATGACCGTTGGCGGTCGACCGGCCGGTCGACCGCCAGCCTGTCAGGCTGACAGATCAGCCTAACGGCTCTATTTTGGAGAAGCCTATATATACCCCATTTCTTGGGGGTTTTAACTAAGATTTTTTCAGCAAATTTTCCCCATTCTCTGGTTTTAAAAACAAGTTTTCAAAAGTGTTTAAAGAGCAAAAAGATCCATTTTATTTGTTTTAAAGTGTTTTGGTATTTCAAAGAAATTAGGTTTTTGGGAATTGTTTCTTGATCTAAACCTCTATATCCATTTGGTATTTTCCCAAGAGATTTTCTTTGATCAAAACACTAGTTTTCCACACTTGAGCTTATCTTCTATCTTATTCTATTAGGATCTTGTTTAGTGGAAAAAGGAAAGAGGTTTGTGGTTGAGACATACCACTTGTTGTAAACCCTTGATTTCTTGTGTTGCTCCCTCTTTGGTAGAGGTTGAGGTTGTTGTATTGGGTTGGTGTTTGCTCCCTCTTTGGTAGAGGTGGAGATTGTTGTTTACTCCCTCTTGGTGAGGTGGAGTTGGAGTTTGGTTGTAACCCTCTTCGGTAGAGGTGTTTGTGGTTGTATTGGCTACGGGCCTACCCCTCGGTTATGAGGCGGTGTTTGAGAGAGGAGTTCGGTACTCCTAGTGTTGTAACAAATCCTCCTCGGTAGAGGTTCCCTCGGTGGGAGTATAGTGGATTAGAAATCCTACACGGTGGTGTAGGCGGGGACGTAGAGCTAGGGGCTCGAACCTCGGAACATATCCTTGTGTTTGCGTTTGATCCACTTGTCTCTCTAACTCTCTCTTTACTTTGTGCAAAGCATCATTCATTTCATATCATTCATATTGCTTGTGTTGTGCCTTGCAACTTTCATATTGCTATATCATTATATGCTTGGCTTGCTTGTGTGTGTGCCTCACTTGTACCTAACCAACAAGAGCTTCACATAGCACCTCAACCCATATCTAGGGGAATCAAGAGGAGTTAGTCCAGAGCCCTTCACGGGGAATTCGGCTACACTTGGAGGTTGTATTAAGTGTGTTTGCAAATTTGTTTTTAGCTTCCGCATTTAGTTTTTAGATTAGCACATCACCTATTCACCCCCCCTCTAGGTGTACCTTCACGCTTCTCTTATTACTTTTTTGTATCCCGCTGTTCCTCGGATACAATTCGATCCTTCTACGGCCAAATCTCAATTTGCGAAAAGCCTTCGATGGCTTCCTTATGAAAACATCCATTTGTATATGGGTATAGATGGTCTTTCATTATTCTTCGTGATATTGACCACATTTTTGATCCCTATTTGCATTTCAGTGGGTTGGTCTAGTATGAGAAGTTATGGGAAAGAGTACATTACAGCATCTCTAATTCGTGAATTTATAATGATCGCCGTGTCCTGCATGCTGGATCCTCTACTATTCTATGTTCTTCCCGAAAGCGTGCCAATCCCTATGTTGTGCGGAGCTGAGCATCTTCTATTCGCTGGGATAAAGCTTTTCCTCTGCAGGGGCCTTGTGCAGTAAACCCCCTACGGGCGGTCCTCCGTCGTCGTAAAGTAGTAAAGAGTCGAGTCGTCCCCGCGAAGCTTTCGGCAAGAGGGGTAGTCTTGTGTGTAAGCATAGCATTTCTGGTCGAACCACCGAACCACATATCTTTTTTTGGTGGGAGGGTACTCCGAGTAGTGGGTACCCCGTAGGACCTCGACCCTCCTACTCGGGTCTTGTATGGATATGCAGGAAGGGGCGCTCCTAGGTGTGTGTAGGGGGTATGTTTGTTCGCGAGAATGGATTCCTCGTCAAGTCAGGGGTGTGGACACACTAGCGCGGGTGTGGACACACTAGCGCGAATGCGGGTAACGGCTACAAGGGCGCAGCAAGAAAGGAAACTGTACCCGACCAGGGATGGACGTAAACTCGTAATCCCCCGAGGGTAGGGATAATCGTCCAGGTCTTATTGTTCAACAAAAAAGCCGCCCCGCCACAGCAGGCAGGATTTCCATTGCCTCTGTCGTCGCGGGGGAGCTCGTCGGCGAGGAGACCTAGTACCAGTTGCTAAAACAAACGGAGGCGCTGAGAAAGCCGTTCAGTAGAATGGAGAAGAAAGACTGTTGGAAGCAGGTGGAGACATTTTTGTGGCCCCCTTCAAAAGAAATGCGGGCAGGGTAGAGCTTGGCAGAGGGTTCAAGAATAGGGCAGGGTCCTGTCCTAAAGATGAAGATTAAAAAAGGGGCAGGTCCCTTTATGAATACATCTCTATACGACGTTCCGACCAGAAAGATCAAACCAATTGGAACCGCTCACATCACAGTAGTCGTAGTTGCGTAAAGGCCGTCAGTCGGGAGGCGACCATAACATAAGGCAATGACTTTCACAGATCTCTCTCTAGATATCTATAGAGAGAGATCTGCTGCGTGAGAAACCCGACTGTGCCTTACATGTGCTCTACAGGCCGCACTCAATCTTTCTTCCCAACGAGCCCATTTTTCTTTATTTGGAAGATGGGCGGGTTCGAAAGGCAGGGTTTTTGACGGGCAGGCCCCCTACCCCCCCCCCCCCGTCCGGCGGGATAGTGAGCGGTTCTTTCAGGCGGGAAGCAGGCCGGGCCCTACGGGCGGGCATCCGCGCTACGCAAGCAGCATTGTTCGCCACGACTCGAGAAGCAAAAGAAAAGAGAGTCAAGGCCGCAGGATACAAGCATAGTGGTCTAATGACAAGGGCCGACGACGGAAGCTCGGGACGGAGCTGTATGATGCGGAAGTCTCACATACGGTTCCCTGAGAAGGGAGTGGCTACCCACTGGAGCTTCGACCAACTACCACCACCTGATCAATTCCGCTTTGGGGTCACCCTAATACCACTATTATAGGGGTATGGGGTTCGAGACGAAGAAAGATCAAGGCAGCATATCAGTTTTTCCTATATACTTCACTTGGATCAGTTTTTATGCTATTAGCTATTCCGTTGATTCTTCTCCAAACAGGAACCACCGATTTACAAATCTTATTAACCAAAGAATTTAGTGAGCGGCGCCAAATCTTTCTATGGATTGCTTCTTTTGCCTCTTTCGTCGTCAAAGTGCCCATGGTACCAGTTCATATTTGGTTACCCGAAGACCATGTAGAGGCACCTACGGCTGGATCCGTCATCTTAGCAGGAATTCCTTTAAAATTGGGAACCTACGGGTTTTTAAGATTTTCAATACCCATGTTTCCCAAAGCGACACTTCGTTCTACTCCTTTCATTTATACTCCAAGCGCTATTGCAAAAATATATACTCCCTCGACCACTTCAAGACAGATTGATCTTAAGAAGATCATTGCCTCTCCCCAGTAGCCCATATGAATCTGGTGACTATTGGTATGTCTAGTCGGGCGGCGGCCATTAGGTCACCTATTTTGAGTTATGAACACACAAGAAAGGCCAAAACATGTGTGTCGGGGGTGCGACCCATCAACCTACTAGCAATGGGGGAGAAAACATAGCATGTCGCAACAAAAGCGTCGATTCGAGGCGTTAGCAAAACACTGTCGTCTGTTCCAAAAACAAAACCCCTTAGCACCCCGGGACAGGAGTGGGGGACGACCCTACGTGCAGACAACAGCAGCACCGACTCTACAAATCGAATCTTTCTGTTGGCTTTCCCGTGAATAAGAATTATGGGGCGCGGCGAAGCGAGCGCTTCGAGGTGTTTCGCTTGCTTCTTTCTTATTGTGGCGGCTATTATGGCGTGGTGGAAATGAACGAAATGAGCAAGATGAACGTTTTTTATTTGGAAATCGATTGATAGATGGCCTGATCTGTTCTGATAGATCGAAAGAGTAGGAATGTACCGAGAAGAGGAATCTATCAATAAATAAGGGAAATCCCCGCGTTTCTATCTATTGATGAGACAAGATATCTATCTATTCTGGATCCATCAGAAAGAAATCAATATGTATCTGATAAGTCTACATCGTATGTAGAGCGCCCGACGCGCTTTTTGGGCCAGCTCAGTTCTCTTATCCATCGGTCCAATGCGGTGGGCTTATCTTATGGAGGGAAAAAGAAAATGTAGTTGTGTTCTTGTTGTTTGCCGCCTCGACGCATTCCCCGACATCGTCACACATAGAAAGAAAGAGCGCGGAGCCTCGGCCCGACCTATAGGTCCGCTAACGTAAAGCGAGGAGTTGAGCCTGAACTGGCAAACCGAAGTCACTTTTGTAACCATACTTCCTACAGCTAACACGTGTCCAGTCTAGCGGGAACGCGCAGCGCAAACGAACGTGAGCTGCTATACCGAATCCCCCGCTGGCCATCGAGGACCGAGTAGTAAGGCCATGATCTGTAGGGGAACGGATCACTCATTCTTCTATTGGGGACAGGTGCACAAACGACAACTCCAAACATCACACATCCGCCGCCTACCTACCGTTTAGGTGGCACCAGCGAGATCCAGCTGACAGTAAGGAACTTCCTGTCGCAGCTGCTCCACTCTGCTGCGGTCTCTTGAACTGAACTTCGTTGCCTTCCCGCGCGCGAAGCGAATGGGCGTTGTGCCGTGGGTCAGTTTCGGGGCGGGGGCGGAGAGAGACAGACCATGACAAATGATTCATTTGGATCGACGAGTCATTTCGTGAATGAATGGAATGTCTGTCTATCCATATCTATTCGGTCTTTATATGACGGGCCATATATAAGCCTTTTATGGCATTACCTGATCGCGCCGGGGAGCCACATATCATCTACGCTCAATATGCGGGATTCCTGTTGGATCAGATCTTTCGCTTTGACGAAAGCTTTTGGACCCCGCGAAAAGGACTCTGACGCCTTCGCGCAAGCAAGCGCGAGAGAAGCAACGAAGACGAGGAAGAGGAGCTGTCGTAGAAGCGGGGGATTCCCCCGACCTACTACAATACAACAGCCGCGACCATGAAAAAAAAAAAGCGCCCCGCTTCTAGAGTTTGCTTCTATTCTCAGGCCGGAGAAGGGCAACTACTGATTGATCGCCATTGTTTGATATGTTTTCAATTCCGCATAATACAAACTATAACTACACCAAAGCGGAAGGGCCAACTCACTATAGAAGCTAGAAGTTGCCGGGACTATAGTATAAAGTGGAGTAGAGTAGACTAGTAGGCCAAACCGTCATGGTCACGACATGTTTATATTGATTGAGTTTACGGAATTCCATCGCTGAGGAATCCATCCATAAACCGTCTCCCCGGTGACCTTCGTCACCAAAGCGTCACGACAGCTTTCAAAGGTTACCCGTCATCTCATCTCCAGTGGGTGCCTGACGAAGTCGGAGCACGTAGGCGCTTTCCAGCCCACTACATAAGCCGCTGGCGGAGAAAGCTCGAAGAGCTTCCCTTCATTCGCTTCGCGGGAGTCGCACACAGCACATAGCTGGAAGTCAGAGGGCCCGTACTACCTGCCTAACCCTTCGCTCCGAGGGATCGTAGAACGGAAAGCGCCTTCTAAACAACTCGGCAGAAGGGAAGGGGCCTATGTATTTGCATGACCTCTGCAGATTTGACTCTACCTACACCCGGAGCCAATCCCCTAGCGGTCATGCCATCACGCCGCAGAACGAGAGCCGTGTGGAACGGTCAGATTTCTAGCGGGAAAGCGATGGAACGTAACAAATAAAATATTACGGCCCGTAACATAGGGGCCACGCTACGGGGAACTCGGCCAAAATATGGACACCCGAAGGGCCCAGCACGCACACGGTACGAACCCGTCATTGCACTTCGGATAGCCGTCTGTAGCATCATAAGGAGCACCTCCCTTTCGAGGTACCACTTTGGTACGGTCTTTATTTGTGTTGTTGGTTGGTCTTTCTCAACGTGGTGGAGGGCACGAAAAACCATTCTTTACAATACCGGGCCGTTCACATGAAAGAAGAGAAGAAATCCTTTCTTCCGTTATATCTAACGCGGGCGCCTTTCTCAAAATCCTCCAGGATCACAAGTGTAACGCTAAGCGACGGGTGGGGAGGCTGCGAGCGGAGCGTCGAACAGAAAGAAGCAAGCAGGGGAGAGTAAACGTGTTGCCTACGCTTGCTCTCCGGCGCGCTACGGCAACCCTAGTTTAAATAAGTCCCCTATCCCGCGAGAGTTTTTAAGCTGGCTGCATTTTGCAGCGCGCGTACTCTTCTGTGTAGTCGCACGGAACGAGCCTTGTCTTCCCTCCAACGACTAGCTCCCCTTTCTTGTTCCGGTCCGACAACGACCCTTCTCTTGTCGTGGAAGGACTTCCGCTTGTGGTGTGGTCCAACCCATGGAAAACCCTCATCCCCTATTGCTCAATGCTCCCTGCAGCTTTGTTGGGCTTTACCCGCGTGGACGCGGGCTTCTATAAGAGAATGAGAAGTTCTCTCTTAACAAGAAAACGCGAACCGCGCGAAGCCTACCCGAGTTCATTTTCTACCGCCACTGGGTGGCCGCCGGCGAAACACAGCCCAGCCCCCTCTCAGGAAAAGGGGATCCAACAAGCACTTGCTGCAGAGGGGGGCCCACGACGCACCCGGCCCGCCCCCCTCTTATTCTATAAAGCTGACCACTTTTTCGCCAGTGCTGACGCAGTGCGCACGTAGATAAGGAAAGCAAAATCCCAGTGGGGGGAAGTGGGGCCGGTGCCTTTTGATGGCCTAAACTCCTCCATTTGTCAGCCGTCGGGAACTACTGCCTTTATGTCTGAGACGGGAGGAGGGGAAAGCTTAGGCTTACCTATCCTGATAGGACCACATAAAGGGAGCAGTTGAGAGGTTCCAGCCGAGCCGAAGGGCAGAACTTCTGTACGTGATCGTAGTATGTCACATCGTCTCGTCCTCTTAGCATCGAAGAGTACCTATGCACTATGTTCCGGTTCACTGATAAGGAAGATAGAGTTGGGGTGGGGGTCTACGATGTGATACTATATATAGTATTTCCCGAGGAGAAAGATGTGCAACTCAAAACGGAAGCAGGAACCGTGTTGTAAAAAATTTTGGGGGTTACAGATCTCTGAGACTACCATCGATCCGACAGAGCAGAACGACCAAAAAAAGAAGTTGAGTTAGAAAGCCGTATGATAGGTGGTAACTATCTTGTACGGTTCGGGGGGTAGTCGGCGTACTCCGATCAGTGGGGGGAATATTTGGCTCTATCGAACATACAGGGAATTGGAGGTAGCATTCCACCGATGTCAAGTCATGGATTGGTTCCTCCAGCCCTTTTTTTATGTGTTGGTGTTCTATATGACCGACATAAGACTCGACTTGATAGATATTATGGAGGTTCAGTGAGCACCATGCCAAATCTCCCTACCATTTCCTTCTCTTCCACTTAGGCCAATATGAGTTCACCTGGTACTAGCAGCTTTATAGGGGAATTTCCAATCTCAGTAGGAGCTTTCCAAAGAAATAGCTTAGTGCCACCTCCGCAGCGCTTGGGATGATTTTAGGCGCGGCGTATTCCCTTTGGCTATATAATCGTGCGGTTTCTAGGAATTTAAAACCCGATTTCCTCCATAAATTCTCTGATCCAAATGGCAGAGAAGTTTCCATATTTTTACCTTTTCTTGTTGAGGGGCGACCGTCCGTTGAACTACCAAAAAAGGGTAAACCAATGTGATCATGACACGCAATAGCTGACAAGCAAGAAACCCATAAACCGGAGCCAGGCTATGAATCAGACACGCAATAGCTGACAAGCAAGCTACCCTAGTGGGGGGCACCCATGAAGCCACCCCAGGAAGTGTAAGGACTTGAAGCATCATCTCAAAAGACTAGCCTTCTAGGTGTAGCTGCCCGAATTCTTATATACCAAAGATCATCCCCTTGTCTATCCAATCTGGGACTATTTGTATGCACAAATCTTGACTGGAAGAAGCTGTCGTCACATCGGCCCATGAAGAAATCAATGTCAGGATACTAAAAGTCACCTGTGAAGGCAAATGACTCTGATTTAAAACACCAGTCATGTGCATTTTAAAGAATTTGCTTTGCATCGGAGCGTTGTGTCCATGCTGGCATGGGAGTGTAGCAAAGATGGTTACGATAATTACTATAAAACTTCAAGAAACTACACTCCAGTAATCATTGATCGGTTGCATCCAAAATATTAATGGACTGACTTGAAGACACACCATGCCACAAATATTGACAAAGTTGCATTAAACTTTTTATATATATATAAAGCTTAACTCGTCTTTTTCACCGACCATGCATGGCACTTCCCTCATCAGTAATGGGTGGCATAGCCCGTAGCAGAAGTCCCCTTTTTTGATCCATTTCTTTGTTACCGCAGAGGGGCCCGGGTGGGACCGAGAGAAAGAAAGGACGGGGGTCGACCATGCATGGCACTTCTCGACCGTGTCTCCGAGGGACAGTTGAACGAGCGACTCATGAATGCAGCCGGGTCGGACGAGCCAATAACTCGAACGCGTTCGGTCAGTTTTTTGAGCAAGAATCACAGCGTTATCTTACCTTCACCATGATACGGACTCCAAGTTCTTATGGCAGAGCACGAGGAGTTTCCTTCACTATGATGATGGGAATGGAAACCAGAAGCACGACCGTGGTCTTCGTGGTCTGAGATAAGACGTCATATATCAGTCACAGTAACTAAAGCATGAGACTTTTTGGTAGTACCGGTGAACCAGATGGCCGCGGCGAGGGAATCTGGGACAGAGGACTCGTAATATCTCTATAGATCCGGCAAAAGCGAAAGACCCCGCTAACATCAGGGGCTGACCGCTAAGCTCACTCTGGCCTCGCAGGGTGGGCCAGAGTGGGTGCGAGCTGGGATGCCATAGCTTATGGCTAGAGCAATGGGAGGAGGCCCCAGCAGAGAGAACAGTAAGGATAACGAGCGCTCCGCCCGCTTGGCGGGCGGCAGGAGCTGCGGGCAAGTGCTTGGTAGGCCGATAGCCCAGTGAACCGGGCGGGGCACTCGACGAAAGGGGGGCACACTGAGCAAGTACGAGAAATTGGCCCCGCTCCGCTTTCTTAAAAAAAGAAAAAGCAAAGCGAGCGAAGTGAGGGAGAGAGGTCGAACCAAGGACCTATGGAAGTCGGGGCTCGTCCTCGGTCAATCTCGCGATCAAACAATAGGAAATTTTTAAGTAGCACTTACCTTTTTTTTAAGACAATAGGGGAAAAGATGGTATTGTTCCCTACCGAGACAACGGACACTCTCAATGGATCCTCCACGCACTAGGCATACTATACCTCTTCCGTGCGTCTTTCTCGTGGCAAGAACAGAACAACAGGGAAGGACCCGACCGACCCGCCCAGGGCTCGAGGGCGAGCCATACGAGAGTGAGTCGAAAGGCTTCTGTTTCCATTCGTCGGTTTGGTTCGGGCCCCTCTCGATCTTTTTCATATAAGGGAAGGGGGAAGTAGTCTGAATCAATGGACATTAATGAACCATCATTGATGGACGTTGCACATGACACGATCAATTCGACTCGACGGTCCGGCGCGGAGAGAAGGCGAGCGTTAGCAAAGTCGGGAGAAGGTGCCATGGCAGGGCTTTTTCGTAGTAAGGGGGCGGGTCTCATGACATCTAATCTATTTAGGCCGTCGGAATCAAACGAAGGTCGAAGGACCATTCGATTCATTAAGGGGGACGGCCGGGACTATTTATTCGGTCAATCACCAAAGGTGGGAGGGTGGGAACCACTATGGACGACACCTCCCGGCCTCGATTCTTTTGCATAGTCCGGAGGCCGGCCACTGCAGAGTAGCGGGGCATAGTGGTGCCCTAGCCTGGCGCCATTCCCAGACCGGGAAGCAGACGGGCGGGCCGGGCCTGAATTCAGACCGGACCAGACTCCTCTTTGTTTCAGCTGCTCCCACGCACGCAGACTGGAAGATCTCAGTTGTCCTGGACTGGACACGTACGAAGAGATCTTCGTGGGACCGGGGAGGGAGTCTGAATCGATCTTTTTGGGGATTCCAACTCACGCCACGCACGGAGATCTTTCCATCGATAGAGTGGAGGGCTCGGCTCCCCGACTCGTCAAAGGTTAGGTTACTACCTGTCTCTACGGAAGAGGTGTACTTTGTACCGCCCGAAGGTCATATAGATCGGAACCCGGAGCGAGTTGAACGAAAGGGTTGGTGTGGCCACATCCCCAACTACCTGCGCTTCAAACCGGCGTCGGATTCGGAGGGCGCTACTGGGGTGTAAGCCCCAAAAGCCTTTGGTAATGGAGTAGGGATTACATCGCCTTAAACAAAATCAAAGGCGAGACCATCCCCCCTTCCCCTATTTCTGCATTTCATTCTCTATTTGGCCTGCCTCATGAAAAATGAGAGGCCTCATGATTCGAAGTAACTACGAAAGGGTCAGTCAATAGCATAGCTCTTTCTTTCCCGGGGTCTCCTTTCGAAGGAAAGGCCTTCGCATTCCTAATCCGGTAGGACCGGACGGCTTTGTTTGCCCCAGCTTGGCGAATCGCATTCCCGCGCCGTCCCTTACCGTTCTCGCGAAGTCTTTGCAACGGCTGGGAAACCAGTCTACGAAGCGAAGCCTATTGCCACGCCGACTATCAAATACGAGATTGGGCCCCTTCTCAAATCTTTGATGGAATGGCCCAGCCCAATAAAGGAAGGTTAACGTACGCGATGCGTTCCGTTTGTACGAATCGCGAACATACCACGCACGACCGGACGTAGAGCCAAAATAGGAACTGGCGGACCGGACCGGGCGCAGGTGCCAGATCGGACATGTAACCAGTCTTCTCCGCGTCGAGGGAAAGACGGCTGCTCTGTGAACAACCCTAGTTGAAGGTCCTGCTCCACCCGACGAGCGCTATGTCATATGGGAACGGAGGGCTGGAAACAATCCTTATGATTTTGATATCCAGTAAGAATAATAAGAATCAAAGTCCACGTTGGTTGGTGAGCCTAGTGATAGGAGACTATCTAGCTTGGTTCGGAGAGCACTTATTAGGTTAAAGATTTGTTTTTTGCAAAATGTTACAGCCTAAATGCTGAACTATTGACCCTACTTGTTCGGATGGGTATTCACCCCAAACTGTTCCCGGACTGCATGCATACATCCGTAAGTAACTTAGTGCAACATGGTAAATTTCATAGAGAGGAATCAGCAAAGAAAAGAAAAACTAGTCTGGATAAATTTGTATTTGAGAGATTGTCCTCGGGCTGAGGAGTGTCCATATGAGTTCGTTGAGGTGTCTACACGCCTGCGGCCCTCTTTTCTATTCTGTCGAGAGTTCGGATTGCTCCACCTAAGTAGAACGAAAAGGAGGAATTGAAAATGAAACAGACGGGGGGGGCCAGAACAGAAGCTTCGCTTCCAGTAGCTTGCTTACTCTCTCGGGGTAGAAGAAGGCTCTTTGGCGGATTATTCGCGATCTATACTGAGTCTCGCTCAATAAAGAGAGTTGTCGATTCGCGCGAAGAGGATCAGAGTACGCGCACTATAAAATGCAGCCAGCCAGTTCGACGTTAGTGGAAAGAACACCGTACTTGATTGAGTACTGACCCCTCCGGGGGTCCCGGGTTGCTTTGGCGCGCCCCACCCCAACGTGAGAGTATTGCCCTGGCGCGCTCCCTATGCTTGCTGCTCGCTCGCTGTCTACTAAATGAGCCTTCCTTTGATCAATAAGCCGCCCGACCCCGGTATTTCTTCTTAACTCCAGTAAAGTGGACTCAAATCAATGAAGTGAACAGCCCAACCTCTTTATCTAAAGCTTTGCCAGGAAGCTTCTACTTGCTTGTTGAAGCTTTGTTTCCCCTAATTCCAAAAAACACAACACACAATTTCCTACTATCGGAAAAAGCTTATCTTTGATAGCGGTCATAGGGAGGGTTCAAAAAGGATCTGATCATAGATAGAGACTGAAAGCAGTGCGCAAGGGTAGGGGCGGATGTAGCCAAGTGGATCAAGGTAGTGGATTGTGAATCCACCACGCGCGGGTTCAATCCCCGTCGTTCGCCCATAAATAAATGGACCATTTGTTACGGAGACACAAGACGAACTTTTCCCAATGTCAAAGAATTTATTCTGTGACGAGCCTATTCATCTCGAGGCTTTCAAACGCATCCAAGCAATTGGTATCCGATTGAAAATCTTCACCATAGATTCGCGTCGCCTACTTGTTGAAAGCACAAATGGAATGTGTAACGCCCCGACCACGCGGGTACGGAGACGTTACTGCGACGTATATACGCAGGTCGGAAATACCCTCACGTATATACGCTAAGCATCAGTACAGGCAGGAATCAGAGTACGGAAGCACAGTGGTAACATATAATCCAACAATAATAACACCAGTACACAGTTATCACAAGGCATGATATAATATCTGAAGAATATAAGATCACTAAGAAGCACAAAAGTAGGATGTACAATATGAAATACTGGAAAGTATTCACGAGTGGCAAGATGAGAATCTCGCGAGCCGATCAAGGATGCTAGAAGAAAGAGGGTCCAGACAGGCAATTGTTAATCCACGCTCCCCTGCGCCACTCTGATCAAGTACAACAAGGTCGCCACGGTCCAGACTCCAGGATCTGGACATAAGGATCCAGGGTTGTTAGCAACCCCAGCGAGTACATAGAATGAAGCCAGATGGCGTGCATAACAGGCACACGTGTACATGATCAAGTGATGTGGTCCAGGCATGCAGGTACAAGAAATGACATGTAACATAAAGGAAATGATAGTAAATCTGAGATCAAGTAAATACATGTATATCAGTAAATCTGAATCGGAAAACATGCATGAAAAATGGTATAGAGAGCATAGGTACACATAATCATGCGACAATTATATTAAACATGTGATAAATACACTAAACACGCGATAAATATAAGTGTGGACAAAACTAGTTGTATAAGCTCAGATTATGGATTCATGGGGTTGATATGTCGAGGGGATAATCCAAATAAGAAAACCCTCATCTATATACCACATATCTGATGTCACCATCATCTGAGTTCATACAACTTGAGTTGCCCTCAGGATAACAAAACTAGAGTGTGTCTGGAGTAACCATGGTATCACAGAGGTCATGTGTTATAAAACAGGGTGTCAACTCAGAGCATAATACTGTAACTGGAGAATATAAAGGTGTTGCATTTTAATTATCCAATAATAATAATCAGTATTGTTTGATATTTCAATCGCCTCCCTACCAGCGCCTCACATCACCGATAGTCCATACTAGAGTTCGCACTCTGTAGAACTTACCCGGGTCTGATATGTGAGTACCAGGACCCGAACAAAAGAGAGACCAAATATCACACGTTCCTAATATTATTATTGTTTCTTATGTTCTTATGTTAATCTTGTCGTTTTCCCACTGGCGTCCCACAACACCGAAAGTTCACACTGGAGCCCGCACTTCCAGTAGAACTCATCCGAACTCCAATATGCAGGTACCATTATTCGAATAGGGGAGAGACCAAATAACACATGCTCCATGAGTTTATCATTGTACAGGTATGTGTGTGTTAATAGGCACTGAGAATGCTTATCACGCTAACACCAAGAGGTACAGGAAGGAGGGAGAAAGTAGCCCTTCAGATTCAAGAGGTGACCCCCACAGATTCAAGAGGTGGCCCCCACCACGTGTGTGGTGTGGCACTTTGCTCCATATGGCACTTTGCTCTGTGTGGAGAATGGATTCTAGAGGTGGCCCCCACGGATTCAAGAGGTGGCCCCCACCATGTGTATGGTGTGGCACTTTGCTCCGTGTGGCACTTAGTTCCATTCAGGAACCGCCGGACGCTAGCACGATCGTGGGATACATCCTCGTCATCCCGACACCAGGCATGCTCTGCCGGACGCTGGAATGACTGTGCTATTAACATGAGTACGAGTACAGGAGATACAGGAGTACAGGAGATACAGGAGTACCAGATGTCTGGTAATAAATAATAATCATGCATATGCCAGGTAATACATGTGTCAAGTGTCAAGTATAACATGTCAAGTACTGGTGTTATATCAGGGTCAAGGATAGCATGACAAGTACCGGTGTTATATATCAGGGTCAGGTATAGCATGGCAAGTATCAGGGTTAGATATCAAGTGTTAACTAAAGCATGGCAAGTACCGGTGTCGGGTATCATGTGTCAAATATAACATGGCAAGTATCGGTGTCAAATATAGCATGGCAAGTACCGGTGTCAGGTATCATGTATCAAATATAGCATGTCGGTGTAAAAGTTACAGTGGCAGTGACTAGGCATATAACGGTAATAGCAAAGCATATAGCAATACAGAAAATGTACTCGCATAATGATAAAATAGATACATGTTAAAAGAAACTGTACTCGCCTCAATACCGGAACGCAATACCGAGTAATATCCGGGAAATTTACGAACATCACGATCAAGCCAACAATCCAAATAATTATATATAATAATAAAATAATATATATATAAATATATTTTGAGAGAATAAGAAAGAAGAGAGAGTTTTAGAGAGAGAAAGTCTAGAGAGAGGGGTTTCTAGAGAGAATCTAGAGAGAAAGAGGGGTTTCTAGAGAGAAAATGAGAATAGGAGAGAGAGTAGAGAGAAATATTAGAGAGGAGATCAGTTAGAGAGAAAGGGTTGTAGGGGGAGAGAGATGAGAGAGGAGAGAGAGAGATGAGAGAGAGATGAAAGAGAGGAGAGAGAGAGAAGAGGACAGGGGGCAGCAGCCCCTCCTGCTCACGCCCAGGGGGATTCTAGCCCCCTGCTGAGCACAGCCGCCGACGGAACGTCGGCGGCGTGCCAGCGCTAAGGTGCCCACCGGCCACCGCAGAGGAGAGACAGGGAGGGGGCTGCTGCCCCTCCCTCCAACAAGGCCACGGCCAGGGCCTGTTGCTCTGGCCGGGCCAAACTCTGGCCGCGCGGCCAGAGGGCAGAGGGGGAACGCCGGAGAGGCCACGCCGGCCCTCAGTGGCCGGCGCAGGCCAGGGGTGGCCGCCGGCCACCCCAAAAGAGAGGGAGAGAGAGGGAGAAGAGAGGGGGAGAAGAGAGAGAAGGGAGAGGACTGGCCGCCTCTCCGACCAGTGGCCGACGGCGCGGCCAACAGAGAGGGAGAAAAGAGAGGGGAGAAAATAGAGAGGGAGGGGGGCTGTCGCCCCCTCCACGCGCGCACAGGGGGCCAGGAGGCCCCTGGCCGCGCCCAGCCGCCGGCGTGGTGCCGGCGGCGGTCAGCCCCCCACCAAGCGCCAGAGGTGAGGTGGCGTCGGGCGCAGCCAGCAGAAGGGAGAAGGAAAAAAGAAAAAGAAAAAGAAAAAGAAAAGGAAAAAAGGGGATTGATTTGAAAAGAAAGGGGGAGAGATTATTTAAAAGGGGATTTGATGTGATGGAGGGATGTGACTTGGCAGGTGATGTGATGGGGGATGGCTGTGTCAGGGTTGACTTTGGGAGGAAAGGAAAAAGAAATGAAGGAAGAAAATAATATTATTAAAATAGGGTAAAAATTGACTGTTTCAGAATCGCTCCGAAAAATTCTCAAAAATAGAAAATATTATTTTAAGATACCCGGTGAAATCGGATTCAAGAAATTCAATGTAGATTTCAAATTAAAAATCTTGGAATCTTCCGGCGATACCGGTCGACACCAAAACTGGTGGATTTTCGATAAATTCTGAAAAATCTCAAAAAATGTTTTAAATAGAAAATAAAATTCTAAGAAGTAACGTGAAAGCCGTTTTTTAAAATTCAATTCCATTTGAAAACTAAAAATCCGGGGATCAGTCAGCGATGCCGACCAGCACCGATTTTGGAGATTTTGCAGAAAAATTCTGGAAAATTATAGAAAATCATGAAAAATCTAGAATATTAGAAAACGATGTTTGAAACTGAAATCGGTCAAATCGGATTACCAGAAATGCCAATTCGAGCAATACACTAGGATCGGGCCCCTGATTCAGACTAGGGCTGACTCCGAGTCCACGACTCCAAATCCAATACAAAACAATCACACCAATAATAATAAAACAAATACAAGATAAATCAAAGAAATATGTTAGAAAAATCAGAATACGCATCTACGTACGTATTCCAGGAACGGGGTGTTACATTCCATCCACTTACAAAAATTTCGTCCTCGAAATTTCGATAAGGGGAAGATGAACACAGAAAGGATAGGAACGAGGATTATACCAATCAAGATATGAGTAACTGAGGGTAATTCCCACCAATCGACTGATAAACTCAACACTGAGACGTTTCTGCACTTCTGCCGTATATATATCCTCCGACGGTGCCATAATAATACTGACCTGATGTCTGCTCTTTCGGACTGCGAAGCAAAGCTGATAAAATCCCTAGAAATACATAGTTTTGAAATCCATAATATAATATAAAGTCCCGCATGGCATGAAGCTGTCCTTGACAAAGAATCTGTAGTAGACTTACCAATGCTGCATACATACCACTTCTCTGAGAATAAACCAGAATACTGAAGATAAAGAAAACCCGATAATACTGAGCATAAATAAAGAAGACCGACAACCAAGGATTTCTGAATACTGGGCGTTTCAATCTCTGAAAGACAACCGAGAATATAGAATAACCATGAAGAATTCCGAAGACCGACTTCTGAATGATAACCCGACTATAGATGAAATAAGTAGAAGATATCTGGGCCCAGCAAGATTGGCCAAGTGGATCGTTCATAAGAATCATGGCTATAGCTCAGATACAGCGAGAAAATCCTGTTCAGCGGATCCATGAAAACATGCTAGGCGAAAGAAATCCGAGGAATAGAATAGAGTGCTAAGCACTGAAGGGACTAGCCACTGACAAAACCAAGCCTAGGTGAGGCAATCGCGTAACACATCTCAGGTGCTAAGCATTAGGGTGCAGCGGAGCTAACGCTCTGCGAGGCTCGCACTTGGCGGAGCTCACGCAGCGAAGCCAGCGCGTAACACAGCGCTAAATGCTAGGCACCAGGGTGCAGCGAAGCCAACGCCTGGTTAGGTCCACGGGTGACCAGAACACAACCCTCGCTTGGCGAGGCTAGCGGGGTCCGTAGTCCACCAAATCAATAAAAACTGCCAGAAGTTAGTGGCTCTGAGAGCACGATCAAGATCACAATAACCGAAACGAGTCCCGAATGTTGTCTTCATAACTCTGTCTGGCAGAAGCCCTGAATCTGGAATACCGTTTCCTACCGACACTCCTCATGTAACGATACGGTCTATCTGATTATATAAGTGATGACTACCCACTTGCTGTGCTGATTTCCCCGTGATGTATCCATACATACAAGAATAGAATGCGAGACTGAAGAACCATCCAATATATGACCAGGTGATGCACCAGAGTCAAAGAATACCAGGACATAATGATAGCGAACCACATCTGTCTTGCTGCTACCCTACCAGTTTATCCATATCTTGAGTTGGTATAAGAATGAAAGGAACTGGAAATAGAAAAGGATGGAAGAGATTCAAGAATCAAGAGAAGGACGATCAAGAGAGAATAGATAACTTTGTCTTGCAGTTGGATTGTATAACCACGACTCGTGCATTCCAGTTGCAAATTTCTTTTGCTATTAATTTGCCGACTTGTTGTACCGAGGATGTGAGAGCCTAGGCTCTGATACCACCCTGTAACGCCCCGACCACGCGGGTACGGAGACGTTACTGCGACGTATATACGCTAAGCATCAGTACAGGCAGGAATCAGAGTACGGAAGCACAGTGGTAACATATAATCCAACAATAATAACACCAGTACACAGTTATCACAAGGCATGATATAATATCTGAAGAATAAAAGATCACTAAGAAGCACAAAAGCAGGATTTACAATATGAAATACTGGAAAGTACTCACGAGTAGCAAAATGAGAATCTCGCGAGCCGATCAAGGATGCTAGAAGAAAGAGGGTCCGGACAGGCAATTGCTAATCCACGCTCCCCTGCGCCACTCTGATCAAGTACAGCAAGGCCGCCACGGTCCAGACTCCAGGATCTGGACATGAGGATCCAGGGTTGTTAGCAACCCCAGCGAGTACATAGAATGAAGCCAGATGGCGTGCATAACAAGCACACGTGTACATGATCAAGTGATGTGGTCCAGGCATGCAGGTACAAGAAATGACATGTAACATAAAGGAAATGACAGTAAATCTGAGATCAAGTAAATACATGATATCAGTAAATCTGAATCGGAAAACATGCATGGAAAACGGTATAGAGAGCATAGGTACACATAATCATGCGACAATTATATTAAACATGTGATAAATACACTAAACACGTGATAAATATAAGTGTGGACAAAACTAGTTGTATAAGCTCAGATTATGGATTCATGGGGTTGATACGTCGAGGGGATAATCCAAACAAGGAAACCCTCATCTATATACCACATATCTGATGTCACCATCATCTGAGTTCATACAACTTGAGTTGCCCTCAGGGTAACAGAACTAGAGTGTGTCTGGAGTATATAATGTAACTGGAGAATATAAAGGTGTTGCATTTTAATTATCCAATAATAATAATCAGTACCGTTTGATATTTCAATCGCCTCCCTACCAGCGCCTCACATCACCGATAGTTCATACTAGAGTTCGCACTCTGTAGAACTTACCCGGGTCTGATATGTGAGTACCAGGACTCGAACAAAGGAGAGACCAAATATCACACGTTCCTAATATTATTAATGTTTCTTATGTTCTTATGTTATTCTTGTCCCTTTCCCACCGGCGTCCCACAACACCGACAGTTCACACTGGAGCCCGCACTTCCAGTAGAACTCATCCGAACTCTGATATGCAGGTACCATTATTCGAATAGGGGAGAGACCAAATAACACATGCTCCATGAGTTTATCATTGTACATGTATGTGTGTTTTAATAGGCACTGAGAATGCTTATCACGTTAACACCAAGCGGTACAGGCAGGAGGGAGAAAGTAGCCCTTCAGATTCAAGAGGTGGCCCCTCACAGATTCAAGAGGTGGCCCCCACCACGTGTGTGGCGTGGCACTTTGCTCCATGTGGTACTTTGCTCTGAGGGTTGATACAGGAGGTAGCCCCACAGATTCAAGAGGTGGCCCTCACAGATTCAAGAGGTGGCCCCCACCACGTGTGTGGTGTGGCACTTTGCTCTGTATGGGGAATTGATTCTAGAGGTAACCCCCACGGATTCAAGAGGTGGCACCCCACCATGTGTATGGTGTGGCACTTTGCTCCGTGTGGCACTTAGCTCCATTCAGGAACCGCCAGACGCTAGCACGATCGTGGCATACATCCTCGTCATCCCGACACCAGGCATGCTCTGCCGGACGCCAGAATGGCTGTGCTATTAACATAAGTATGAGTACAGGAGATACAGGAGTACAGGAGATACAGGAGTACAGGAGATACAACATGTGTCAGGTGTCAAGTATAACATGTAAAGTACTGGTGTTATATATCAGGGTCAGGGATAGCATGGCAAGTACATGTCAAATACAGCAGCCCCTCCTGCTCACGCCCAGGGGGCTTCCAGCCCACTGGCTGGGCACGGCCGCCGGCAGAGCGCCAGCGGCGCGCGAGCGCCGGCCACCCCAGAGGAGAGACAGGGAGGGGGCAGCAACCCCCTCCCTCCAACAAGGCCACGGCCAGGGCATGTTGCCCTGGCCGGGCCAAACTCTAGCCGCGGCAGCGCGGCCAGAGGGCAGAGGGGGAACGCCGGAGAGGCCACGCCGGCCCTCAGTGGCCGGCGCAGGCCAGGGGTGGCCGCGCACCCAAAAGAGAGGGAGAGAGGGAGAAGTAGAGAGAGGGAGAAGAGAGAGAAGGGAGAGGACCAGCCGCCTCTCCGGCCAGTGGCAGCCGGCGCGGCCAACAGAGGGGGAGAAAGAGAGGGAGAAAATAGAGAGGGAGGGGGCTGTCACCCCTCCACGCGCGTGCACAGGGGGCCAGGAGGCCCCATGGCCGCGCCCAGCCGCCGGCGCGGTTCCGGCGGCGGTCAGCCCCCACCGGGCGCCAGCAGAAGGAAGGAGAAGAAGGAAAAAAGAAAAAGAAAAAGAAAAAGGAAAAAAGGGATTGATTTGAAAAGAAAAGATGTATTTGTTCAACTAAGTTTATTCAGGAAAACATATATTATATACACTGTACTTGTAATAACTCATCCCCAGAATCAGCATGAGCATACTAGTTTCTAAGGAAACACAAGAAAAACATGACCAATTAACTACAATAAAAGGAGTGTAACAATATACTTGAATTAGCATTTTCTTGTATAAGCAGCAATCAAGGAGGGTCTTCATAGAAATTTGTCGACAAGTGAAAATTGACTCAATCCTTTAAGATTATTGTTGACAAGCTTTGACATTTCCATGCATACTGAAAAGAACAAAGAATCACATATATTTGATCAAGCATAATGATAATTTGGAACAAGAAGATTCATATTAATTCCTCAAAATGTTAGTCAAGGCCAAACTAAGCCAGCCGTATCCTTTACCATACTGCACACAAATAATAGATAAAAAGATACTGAAAATGACACTCACCAACATTAACCGAGAAAAGGTTTTAGGATGACTGCAGCACTCCTTGCACTCACCAACACTCACCAACAATAACTAAAAGGTTTCAAGGAACTAACGAATAAATAACAAGATTTGAGGGACTAATTTCAAATTTTGAAATATTTTAGGGACAGATATGTAAAAACCCTATAAAGAATACTGCAGAAGAAATCTAACAGACCTTTGCTTGCTCCAATTTACCGCCATATTGCAGATAGGCATGACTGCAGCACTCCTTGCAGTATTAGTTGTTAATGGAAACTAATTTACATTCACATCTGATCTTTTTTTTTCCCAAGTACACCATATATAATAGAGCATGGTTGTTAGAAAGAGTTTGAACATGATTAGAAGAATCCCAATAAGAAGAGAATAACTGATCAAGACAAGAACTGAATACCATCTAACTCACCTGTCTACTTGATGTTCTGGAATCCATGAAGAAAGTCCATTTGAAGAAGCGCTGCACCTTGTTTCTACACTGAGAAGAAAGTCCATTTGGGATGGCTTCTAATCTGAAATAAAAGAGTGACTTAAACAGTTCCCAGCCATAGAAGTCTCTAATACGAAAAACAAAAATAACTATAGAGATTTAAAATTTTAAATCCAAAAGGACTTAGCTGAAAATACTATACTATTAAAAAATATGGAAGATTTCAAAAAGCTTCAAATATCAAGTTTGAAAAATTATTTGTAAATGTTAACATTCAAAGTATCTATTTAGAAAGTATTTTCAATAAAATTTGATCAATTTAGAAAGTACTGTGTAAGATATCACTAGTATTCAAAGTTCCGCGAGTCTGAGATTACTTCCAAAGAGATTTAGATATAAAGTAAATATAATGTAGTTTACTCCAACTTTGACGGAAAAAAACTTTCATGATATTTTCAAAGTTGCATAAGTCATAAATACTATTCAAAGTCATGGAATTTCATGTAAGTTTTGAGTGACCATTTAAGCATATCAACACAATTTGAGAAAATAATTGGCAAAGTTGATTTGGGATATCATTGTGATTTCTATCACCCATACTCCGACTAGAACTATAGTATCACATACATGAAAAGCTAACCAACTCAAATGAGAGATTCCAAATATTGCAAAGATAAAAGCCTAACAGTTCGAACAAACAGTTTGAACAAATTAAGGGTGTTCAATATTATCAAGTAATCTCATCACATGTGTGATACTAGTGAACCTTAAAAGATGTATTTGTTCAACTAAGTTTAATCAGGAAAACATATATTATATACACTATACTTGTAATAACTCATCCCCAAAATCAGCATGAGCATACTAGTTTCTAAGGAAACACAAGAACAACATGACCAATTAACTACAATAAAAGGAGTGTAACAGTATACTTGAAAGCATTTTCTTGTATAAGCAGCAATCAAGGAGGGTCTTCATAGAAATTTGTCGACAAGTGAAAATTGACTCAATCCTTTAAGATCATTGTTGACAAGCTTTGACATTTCCATGCATACTGAAAAGAACAAAAGAATCACATATATTTGATCAAGCATGATGATAATTTGGAACAAGAAGATTCATATTAAAGTAATTCCTCAAAATGTTAGTCAAGGCCAAACTAAACCAGCCGTATCCTTTACCATATTGCACACAAATAATAGATCAAAAGATACTGAAAATGACACTCACCAGCATTAACCGAGAAAAGATCAAAAAAATCACATATATTTGATCAAGCATGATGATAATTTGGAACAAGAAGATTCATATTAAAGTAATTCCTCAAAAGGTTAGTCAAGGCCAAACTAAGCCAGTTGATTCCTTTACCATATTGCACACAAATAATAGATAAAAAGATACTGAAAATGACACTCACCAACATTAACCGAGAACTTCATGACTTCGTAGATGGTTCACTAGGTGACCTTGACATCCAAATCCAGATAGGTTGAAGAATTTTCCTGTTTGTACACCATTATACACAATGGCCCAATCAACAAACGAATAACAAGTAATAAAGAAAATAATGAATTGCAGGAAGATAATATAATATACAACATAATAAAAAAAATGTCATGTGTGCAGTAAAGGAACCTGCCCTGCTGTTTAAATTGTAGAAGTAAATGGACATTAATCCAAGACATTCATATCGTATAGAAATTGCACATTGGAACCTATAGTTGAAAAAAGAAATAATAATAATAAAATTTCGAAACTTCTGAAACCATAAGGTAATTGAACAAGAGCATTTATATGGATATTGAATTTCTAATTTGCAACCTTATTATTAGGTGTCAAATATTTAATAGTTAATTGTTAAACAAGTTATCAAAGAATAAAGATTCCTCATCCATTTATAGGAAATAAATAACTGGATAGCCTATTAAACCTCCATTTTCTGAAGGATGTTTTCAACTTGGCACATTGCCACCTCCTAGTTCAATCATACACTTCACCAGATTCTTTAGGGACAAATTGTCCTCTCAATGATAAGCTCAATTTCATACATTGCAGCAAAACTATTCTTCCGTCAAGATCATAAGTTGAAGCATATTGACAGATGGGTCTGTAAAGAAATTGAGTTAGTCAGCTTTCTACTTATCTTTCAACGGTCATTGTATTTGTACCTTCTGCTTTCTATTAATTCAATGCATTCAACAACTTGCGATGTTAGACAAAAGAATGAAGTATGCCACAACCCTCTCCTCTGCCCAATGGAAATAGAAGTATAGAAAGGAAATATTACATGAACTTTTGACATTGGCTATGCTAAGCAACTCATGGATGGATTTGTACTATAAGAAACAAAACACGGAGATCCCTTATTATCCTTATGCCCAGCATAACCCAAATAACCTAAAAAACTTACTGTCAAAAAAATAAAAACACACACACACACACACACACACACACACACACACAGTATGTTGAGAAACTTGTCCTAGTGCACCACTTGCACTAGGGTCTCAAAGTGTAAGTTGCATAACACAAATTTATTGGATTTGTGCAACAACCAACAACCGAAACAGATCAATCAACCAGCGTAGAAGCTCAAAAACCAAGAAAAGATGAAAAATCAAATTCAGGAAACCAATAGGACTATAGAGTTATAAGCCACTAAACTCATTACCTCCTACCAAATCAATATTCTCGCAATGTACATTGAACTGTGCCATAGAATTAGGAAACCTAGTAAGATATACAGATTATCTAAAAGACGAGAAAGAAAGAAAAAAGAGAGAGGAGAACATAAAGATATAAAACTTCACATTTACTCAACAATACATTACAAACCTTCAATCTAGTAATAGAGAGGCCCTGTGGTACTAATGTGTGATCCTTCTTTATGTAATTAACAGGTTGGATGAAGTTTACAGTAAATCCATGTAACTATCTGAGGTAAGTCACCATAAACAGTATAGTATTTACAGAGAGAGAACCACTTTGGGGACTAGAATCCTGATATTTAATTAATTTTCTGTTATATAATAAATATACTAAAATCTGACAAGATCATATATCAAGCCCAACTCCTAAGAACTGTACAACCAAACTTAGGAAAAAGTCAACGTTGCATGTAATAAAATCAACAGAAACACATAATGATGAAAGGCCCTTTAGCCCTGCCCCACCAGTAACAGCCGCCAGTAGAAATTCCATCAAACAATAAAATACAGGGGTTCTCCTATAGAGGTAGATCTGTGCATTAATAATCATTATACTTACTAGGCAAGCAAAATATTATCTCAATATAGAGAATACAACAAAAGAATATAACATACCTTAGCTTGTTCCTGTTGACCCAAATTGTGAATAGGACAGCAGTCCACATTGCAGCATTGTTTACCTAAATTCCCTCTGATCCTGTAGCCCTCATGCTCTGATCTTCCATGAAAAAGCAAACCCTATAAACAAAGCATGGCTGCTACAAAGAATTTGAGCATGATAAGAAGAGTCACAAAAACGAGAGAATAACCAATCAAGACAACATGCATACATCTGAGTCTGTCTAATTGATGCTCTAGAATCCATGAAACTCTGGATCATGTGGCCACGCTGAGAAGCAAAGTCCATCCATGATGGCTTTAAACTGTAATAAAAAAAAATTAACTTCAACAGGTCCATGTCGTAGAGGTTCCTAATACAAGAAACAGAAATATCATATACATTGCTTACCAGATGTCTTGAGGTTTTTTTCTCTTTGGTAGTTGTTTTTGTTGACATCTTGATTGTATCATCTAAAAAGAAAATTGAAGCGTTCAATTTTATAGCCAGCTTCACATGAATATAGAATAACATGCACAGGTTAAAACGATCATACCGAGAGTCAAGTCCATTTTCTTCTTGGTTGACACAAATTGTTCCATCCATAGTTTCTTAGCTGCAATCTGGGGAAAAACTTTTAACATATTAGGAAAACTGAATAAAAGTAATGGATGATATGCGGCAGAGGAAAAATATCAACTGAAACAAGGCACAGCGATAAGCCATTAGACACTAATAAAAAAACAGATCATCCATTATTTCTCAAAGAAAAGAAACTCAAAGGGAGAGGGAAACATGAAGGTATAAAGCTTCATATTAGCTATTCCATATCAGTATTACCATACAAATTTACAGTCTTCTAGTGCCAGAGATGCCAAGTGATACTAATACGTGATCCTTTTTTATGTAATTAACAAGGTCAGTTGAAATTTATAGTGAATCCATGTAACTAATTTGAGTCACAATAAATAACATCTACACACACACACACACACACACACACACAGAGAGAGAGAGAGAGAGAGAGAGAGCCATTTCAAAATGTATAGATATAAGCATAAAACTACACCATATGGCAACTAGAATCCTAATATTTTATTAAGTATCTATCACATAATAACAGTACTAAAATCGGACAAGATCATGTATCAATCATAAGATTCATAACTCCTAAGAACTGCATAGTGAATCTCATGGTGCATGTAATAAAATCAACAGAAAACCCCCTAGTTCTTGAAAGCCCTTTCTCCCCCAAACAAGAGTCTGCTCCCAAGTAAGAGCATCAGAAAAAATTCCATCAAACAGTAAAATACATAGAGATATATATGCGTCAATAATCATATACTGACTAGGTATACAAATATTATCGCAATATAAAGAATACATCAGAAGGAATCTAACAAATCCTGGCTTGTTCCAATTGACCGCCATATTGCAAATAGGCATGACATCAACCCTCCTTGCAACATTAGTTTCAATGGAAACTAATTTCCACGCAGATCTGATCTTTTCTATTCAAGTAAACCCTATATAATAAAGCATGGTTATTACAACGGGTTTGATCAAAATTAGAAGAATCCCAAAAACAAGAGAATAACAGATCAAGACAAGAACTGCACGCATCTATCTCACCTGTCTAATTGATGCTCTGGAATCCATGACGCGCTGGGCCTTGTTTCTACTGAGGATCAATGGGATGGCTTCTAAATTCTAATCTGCCATAAAAAAAGGTAACTTCAACAGCTCTCTGTCGTTGAGGTCTCCAGTACAAAAAACCAAAAATATCATATAAACTGCTTACCAGATGTCTTGGAGCTGTCTTCGCTTTAGTAGTCATTTTCGTTGACATCTTGATTATATGATCTCAAAAGAGAATTGATGCATTCAATTGTATAGCCAGATTCATTAAGAAAAGCAGAATAACATAAAGCACTGGTTATAACGATCATACCATGAGTCGCGTTCAATTTCTTCTCTGTTACAGACATTGCTGCATCTATTAGTGGCTTAGCTTCCATCCAAAGAGAGAACATATAACATATTAGGGCAGTAACAGGTGAAGGGTGGCCAACGAGAAAAAACAACTAAAAGACTTCCCAGCAATTAGCCATCAAACATTAAGGAAACCAAAAGCCTTCTAGATGAGGAAATATATGGACTTCCTATCTGAACAAGAAATGAAGATTTGTTACTGTATGCATTAACAATGACATTGAAATATATAAGGGATTCAAGAAGCACCAATCAGACATACAACTTTTATTTATTTAAGACAAGAAATAAACTCAGAAGGGGAGGCAGGAAGCATGAAGGTAAGGAGGTCTTTATTTGCTAGTACAATGAACTTAAGTAACTAAATTGCGCAAAGAAGGCCAAATTTTTTGTCATGTTATAAAGTTAGGAAAATCCAACGAGATCGCATATCAATCAAAAAAACAATATGGTCAATCTTCAAATTTTTGTTAACAAAAACTGGACAACGCAAGAACTAAGACATTAAAAAAGTGAACGGTATATGTAACAAAATCAACAGATACCCTAATTCTTGAAAGCCTTTCTCCCCCAAAACAGGAACATGTATAACAAATAATATCATACGTACCTGAAAACTATTGATCAATCCTACTACACTGACAATGCGGTTAAAAACATACTAAAATACGAGATATTTTCCAGCAATTTTCAACGAGAAATACTTACATGCAGCGTTTCTACAGTTTGTGCAAAAAATCCTTACAAAAGAAAACAAGTGCACTACATTAGCAATGCGGTCAAAATCATACTTAAAGATGATATCTTTTTTAGCAATTTTCACGAGAAACACACTACATGCAGCGTTTCTGGAGTTAATGCCAGATATCATTAAAAAATACAAATAAAAAAGAACAAATCAAGAAACTAGGATTTTGAAACCAACCCTTTGCGGGGTAAAAAGGGATTATTAGATTATAGAACTCACCGTACCCTAGAAGGAGCTCAAGCACCAGATCCTCGAGAACAAATGGTTTCGAGCAGAAATTAGGGCCGATCCTCGAGAAACTAGGGTTTTCGAACCGAAATTAGCATCTGAAATCGGATCTTCTTCCCTCCTTTAGATAGAAATTAGGGTTTTAGTGAGAAGGTTAGGGTTTAGGGGGTCGGCATGGCGAGTTAGCGAGAGAATGAGGTAAGGGAGGGAGAGCATCAAACGGAGAGGAGACGGAAATGAGTTAAAATGCTGAACATTTGCTTTTCGGGCATATATATAGAGAGGCCGATGGCAATGGTCATTTGACCTTGCTTAATAATTAAGAAGTTATCACTAATAGAGGTCGATGACAACGGTCATTTGACCTTGCTTAATAATTAAGCAGTTATCAATAATAATAAAAATAATAATTTAATATTACAATCCGGCCTTTTGAGATCTCAGACAGAATCACAATTTTTTTTTAAATCAAATTTAGCATCCGGGCTTTTATGATGAGCTAAACAGGCTTTGGCCCACTTATAAGCATACAATTTATTCCTCTTCTTTTTCTCTTTTTTCTTTTTTTTTCTTTTTTTAATTAAAGACTGAAGGTTAGAGTACAAACAAAAAAAACTTAAATAACTCTTACTCTCATACAATTTGTTAAAATAAACGCTGATAACTAATAAAATTGATATTCTTTCTCTTCTCTGGTAACAGAAACTAGATTTCTTGAGTACAATAACTAATGAAATTGTAAAAAAAAATAACACACGACATCCAATAAAATTAATTATTTTTCTCTTATCTAGTAATAGAACCTGTTTGTTTCGTTGCAAAACGTCGCAAGTCGTAAGTCGTAAAATGAGAATGGAAAAAATGAACTGTAGCAGAAAAATATATTGTGTTTTACGGTGTTTGGTTGATAAAGTGGAGTGTAAATGGAAAAGTATATTGTGTTTACGGTGTTTGGTTGATAAAATGAAAGTGTAAATGATAAAGTATATTGTGTTTTACGGTGTTTGGTTGGTAATGTAAAAGTGTAAGTGGAAAAGTTGACCACAAAAATTAACTGTAGCAGTAATTAAATATTATAAATACTATTAAATAAAATCTACTATTACAAATTAAATTGTATTAATAAATTTGAGATAAAAAATTAATAATCTTAATATTTATTTATAACAATAATATTAATAAAATATTAGTAAAATTAGTAAAATATTACTACAATATTAACTAAATAAGTAATTATAAAATTTTTAAGAAAATCTAAAGAAACTGAATAAAATTTTAAGGATACTAATAAAACATAAATATTAAAAAATCTTAAGAAAATTAATAAAATATAGTTATAATATTATAATATTATAAAATACTTAAGATTATTATAATATTAAATTTTATGATAATAATATCGTATTATAAAAATATAAATTAACAAAGTAAAATATAATTATAAATTTAATAATGAAATATTATTATGATATTATTATAATGAATTATTACAATATTAACATAATAAAATATTAATATAATTTTAAAGTATATTATAATATTAATAAAGTAATTATTTATATTAGGAAATAAATAAATTAAATATAGAATAATTTTATATTAAAACCACATTATTATTATATTAATAAAATATTAAATTTAAATAAAATATTAAGAAAATTGGTGTAAATATTAATAAATAAAAAGTATTAAATAACAATATTAAATTATATATTAAATTAAAATAATAAAATAGTAAATATTAAAACAATCTTAAAAATAATAAAAAACTAAAAAATACCAGTATAAAATAATTCGGTAAGAAATTAAACACTATTAAAAATATTAAATATATTAATATTTAATAATATTAAATTATATATTGATTATCAAGTAACTGCTTTGGCACTACGAATGTATTACAAGTAGAATTTACATGACCACAAAATTAACTGTAGCAGTTGCAAGTGGGAAAATTTGAGTGTAAAAGTGAGATTTATATGACCACAAATTTAACTGTAGTAACTGCAAGTGGGAAATGAGAGTTGTATTTTGCGAAATATTTTGCAACGAAACAAACAGCTGAAAATGGAAAAGAGTTTTACGACTTGCGGTTTTGCGGCGTTTTGCGGGGAAACAAACAGGCCCTAGATTTCTAGGGTGCAATGAAATAGAAAAAAATAAATAAATAACACAGACATCTAATAAAATTTAAGATTTTTTCTCTTCTCTAGTAATAGAAACTAGATTTCTTGGTGCAATAACTAATGAAATTGAAAAAAAAAAGAAATACTTCTAAAAGAAAAAATATTTCCTAAATGACTTCTTAAATCGGCAAGGTTCGAAGCTTGAGGAACTGGCAAGGTGATGAACACCTTGAGAAACTAATTTAGATTTGAAACTAAATAGGGAGAATAAATGGATGCTGATGCAGAAGAGAAGTGAAAGAAGCATGTGAAAAATACTTTTTTTCATTTTTGTTCTCGTGTGTATTTTTTCTTTATTCATCATTTGTAACTTTAATATAATTTATATACATAGAGAGAAAAATGTATATCAGCCGACGACTGAGAGACCCTCTCAGCCTGCGGTGACGTGGCACATTATTAGCCACACTAGAAAGGACGCCCCGCCTATTGAAACAGTTTAAATTACTAAATGCCCCTGCGGTAAAAGAAAGTGGATCTGTATAGTTTATTATTTTTTTATATTTCTGAGTTATCAATATTGTCACAATTATCTTTTATAACTGCGGCCAAACTGCGACCAATTTCATCAAATCACGTAACTAATTTGAATGCTTATTATTAATTTCTTTCAATTTAAAATTTACTAATTTGAAATTTACTGCTTTTTGTTTACTTTTTTTCGCATGTAATGTATAAATTATTATTATTATTTTTTACATATTGAATGCAGACAAGGACTGTGACTATGATCGCTGTGCTTAACGGGAGCAAGTCGTCGATATTTTTTTTGCTAGGTTAAATGTAATAACGGTGACTAAGAACTGATACTATAATCGCAGTTTACGTATTATTTTTATATATTTGTTTTTCACTGTGACTGTTGTCTCAGCCGCCTATAAACTATTAATTTTTTTTTACGTATAGCATGCGATCAAGGACTGCGACTATGGTCGCAGTACTCACGACAACAACATTTTTTGTGGATGAATTTTTTCCTAAGTTAAATGTAATAACGGTGACTAAGGACTGATACTATAGTCGCAGTTTACGTATGATTTTATATATTTTCCACTGTAACTGTTGTCTCAACCGCCTATAAACTACGAATTTTTTACTTATTGCATGCGAAGTAGGACTGCGATTATGGTCACAGTGTTTAACGGCAGCAGTCGCAGTTTTCTAATTTCTGATATACAATGAAATATACTGATTTGAGAGGACTGCGATCATGTTCGCAGTATTATCTGTTTATATAGTTCAATTTATATATTTGTTCTTCACTATGACTGTTGTCTCAGCCGCCTATAAACTATTAAATTTTTTTTACATATAGCATGCGATCAAGGACTGCGACTATGGTCGCAGTACTCACGACAGCCTTTTTTGTGGATGAATTTTTTTCTAAGTTAAATGTAATAACGGTGACTAAGGACTGATACTATAGTCGCAGTTTACGAATGATTTTATATATTTTCTCTTCACTGTAACTGTTGTCTCAGCCGCCTATAAACTACGAATTTTTTTACTTATTGCATGCGAAGTAGGATTGCGATTATGGTCGCAGTGTTTAATGGCAGCAATCACAGTTTTCTAATTCGCGATATACAGTGAAATATACTGATTTGAGAGGACTGTGATCATGTTCGCAGTATTATCTGTTTATATAGTTTAATTTTGGACTGCGACCATGGTAGCTATTTTTAACTTTATTGAATGCAAAACAATCAAACTGTTTATGACTGGACAGCGACCGTGGTCACAGTTTCATATGTAATTATATATAAGTACTGCGACCATTATCACAGATAAGATGCAGAAATAATAACTATACGGTATACTTTATATGTATTTTAAAAATATGAAAGATTATTTTACAGATAGAAGTAAATTTTATTTATAACATAATATGGTCAGAAAGAGACCTTACAAAAAAAAGAACATTAAAAGCTCTTAAAAGAAGACAAAATAACGTTGAATATCAGAAGCTCTGAAAATCCTAATCCTCGTCGTCATCACCATCATAAGCAAATTCGTCATCTTCATTCTCCTCATCTTTCTGTTCATCACTTATTTCCTCATCATCTTCCTCTTTTGAGGGTTTTTTTTGTTCATCGATAAACTCCCAGAATGGATCGTCTCTATCAAGCTCCTCGTCGATCCGTGTCGAGAAAGCGAGCCTCCAGCATCAGAGGACATGCTTTCATCAAGCATGTCTCTGTCAAGTGGCAGAGGAATAATTTCCTCCTCACTAAGCCCCATGAAAACTTCATCATCCTCATGAAGAGGAGGATCAGTTAAAAATATTATTAATGTAGTGAGATAGTCAAAAGGAGTGAAGTCCAGACTGATATCCGATTCACTAGAATACCCTGAAGAAAGAGGACCGGTGGGGGAATGATTGAAGTTGAAATCTGAGTGTTCAGGAAGAAGATGGGGAAGACATGATTCAAGAATGAATTGTTTTTCTGGAAGTTTTTGAAATCAAATTGAAAAGAAAGAGCAAAAATATAGTTTTTAGATATGAGATAATATATTAGTTACAAGCACTATATAAAGGTCAATAATGGAAAGAACATGAATAGTAATAATAATTATTATAGGTGACGGTTGAGTATAGGAAGAAGTGGTAAAAAAATTTAAATATTTAAGTAAAGAGTTATGGCAGGAGAATCCGAAGAGTTCTTTTTTTCAGAGGTTTACTACGTGAAGTACAAATTAACTTTTTGTAGAATATTTTTCCTATATCTTTAGATTACGTATGGTGCACATCTTTCCTTTATCGAGATTAATATTAGTGCATCTCTTTTTTCGAGACTGTTGTGTATCACGGTAGATAGAATATTAATTACTTCATTTAATTCAGTGTAATTAATATAGTATTTTATAAGATGTGATATACGCGAACTGATCTCAGGGTCGCATGGCTAATCTACTATGTAAAATTATAAAAAATCTGTTACATAAGGCATGCGAAAAAAGATTGCGACTTTGGTCGCAGTGCTGAACGAGGTCGCAATACTGAACGATAGCATGTTTCGTCTGTTATTTTTATGCGAATAAGGAATGCAACTAGGGTCGCAGACGTGATATAAAAAGGAATGCGACTAGGGTCGCAGACGTGATATAAAAAAGTTTTGTTATACTATGTTTGCGACTAGTGTTTCAGTCGTCATATAAAATTGAAAGTTATATTGTATTAAGTCTGCGACCATGGTCATAATGTTCGAAAGTTTTATTATATTATGACTGCGACTATGATCGCAAACTTTGTAAAATGGTCAGAATTCTGTTACATAAGGCATGTGAAAAAAGAAAGCATCTGTCGTCGGAGCGCTGAACGATATCATGTTTCGTCTGTTATGAATTTTTTTTGCTTAAGGAATGCGAAATAATCAACCATTGTATTTCATTAATTTTTTACACTATACATTTGTAATAGAAAAATCAATATACGGTTGCCCCACATTAAATTTCATTTTTCTATTTATTTTAGTTTCTTTTATTAAACCTATATGAGTTGAAAATAACACGAAATAAAATAATATAAAAAATTAAATAAAAAACAATAGTTTTTTTATGTTTCAAACATGTTTTTTACTTTTCAATGATGCTGTTTATTTCACATTATCTTGATCTAATTTTTTTCTATTATATTTTCGATGTAGTAGAATTAGGAATTTTATAACTGTAGATATATTCAGCTGAAAATTCTTTAGATAAATTTTGTTTGTGGATGAGTTTATACTAGTTTAGAAGTAAAAAAGGGGTATTTTTGTCAATTTGATTCATGATTGTTTAGGCGGGATTTTTTTGATTTTTTTGGCGCCTACACTTTGCGGTCGATATGTGGCATATATTCAGCCATGTCACCGCCGGCTGAGAAACTCTCTCAGCCGTCGGCTGAGGTAGTAACCCGTATATATATATAATATATATTATATATATATATATATATATATATATATATATATATATATATGAGAAAAATGTATATCAGCCTGCAGCTGAGAGAACTCTCTCAGCTTGCGGTGACGTGGCTCAATTTTGTCACCCCAGTAAATTGCGGCCCGCTTATAGGAAGAAGTTAAATTACTAAATATCCCTTATGAAAAGCTACTCTTTCAATAACTTTCGTTATTGTTTATTATTATTTCCCCACAAGACAATTTTTTGACGCTCGTTGTCAGATTTAGAAAAATAAAAAAATTTAGACCAATGATTATTTAAAATTATAAGAGAATAAAAAATAAATAATTTTTAAAACACTGCCACCAAGGTCGCAGTCATCTACAATACAAATGTAAAAAAACTGCGACCCGAGACGACACAACGACCAAGGTCGCAGTCATCTACAATACAAATGTAAAAAACTGCGACCCGTTTCGACACTGCGACCAAGGTCGCAGTCATCTACAATACAAATGTAAAAAACTGCGACCCGTTTCGATACTGCGACCAAGGTCGTAGTCATCTACAGTGTACACTGCAAACATAACAAACTGCGACTAGGGAAATTAAAAAACAGATGACGTTAAATACACTGCGACCATAGTCGTATGACACTACAACGAATATTGAAACAACTGCGACCCGGGACGACACAGCGACCAAGGTCGCAGTCATCTACAATACAAATGTAAAAAAACTGCGACCCGGATGACACAGCGACCAAGGTCGCAGTCATCTACAATACAAATGTAAAAAACTGCGACCCGGTTCGACACTGCGACCAGGTCTGTAAATTTATAATTTTTAAACAAAATTTTTTAAACAAAATGATCGGGTGAAATTTAAAGCTGATAATTTTTTTTGAAAGGCAACTTTTTTACATAAGGTAAAAAGATGTGACAGAGGGTATTTTCGGAAGATACAATGTTGACATGGCTGACATTAAATTAGGCGGGATTTTTCATCTTTTTGTCCGCCAAAATTTATGACAGGTATGTGGCTATGAGGTTGCCACGTCCTGCCGGCTGAGAAACTCTCTCATCCTGCCGGCTGAGGTACAGTAAACCATATATAATATATATATATATATATGTATATATATATATATATATATATATATGTATATATATATATATATATATATATTGAAAATCCATTGAAATAAATTTGCATTTATTACTCTTTTTCTAATAACCTTTTGATATATTTTTAGTAATAAATCATTTTTCTCTAACTTTTTGTATAATTTAACTCTACTTCAGTAATATTTTTGGTGAAAAATAAGTAACTTTGAAATTTAGTAAATTGACAACTTACATATTCCATATAATTTCCAAAAGTTAAAATCTAAATTTAATATTTGATTTTAGATTTTTGACATATATAATTGATCAATTGCATAAGTCATGAAGACTGAAACTAAAAAACTATTTATATAGCTAAATCATTCAATGTATGTTTGAGATTACAAAATTTCTTAAGCTTTTTGGAAACATGAAAATACACAAAATATATAAATGAACTTGTGTCATAATTTTATCTTAACTCCCTCTAACATTATTCGTGTATTTTAGATTTATTGTGTGTACAACACTCTCTCTTTACTTTCTCAGTCAACATCTATTAGTCGACTAGTAAGAAATATTAGTCGACTTGTCTCACACTACTTAGTTTATGTTAGTTCTGACACAGACAGTAGTCGACTATGACTGGTCCCATGCACTAGTCGACTAGGCTGGATCCAAACAACAAAATACACCTCTTCTAATCTTCTCACTAGTCAACTACTCTGGAAATTAGTCGACTGGTCTGTGCATCAATGCACACATTACTAAACAATATACATATAGTCATATACACGCATCACTTCAACCAACTCCCATCACACGCACATACAAATATATATACAAATATATATATATATATATATATATATATATATATATATATATATATATATTCTCATCCAAACATTAAATCTCATATCGAATCATATACATATACATTTATATGTATATCCACAAATTAGAACAAGAATTAAATGCGAAATAAAAGTTAAATATTTTCAGGGTGTTACATTCACCCCACCAAATTAAAGATTTCATTCCTGAAGTTCCACTTATGTCTATGTTTAGTAATCAATAACAAAAAATTGATACATCGAGCGAAATAATCCAAACAAGGAAGCCATCATGTATATACCATATGTTTTGTGTTATCAACGACTAAATACAGACAAATTGTATTTATATTTAGACTGTCTAAAAATCACTGAAGACAAGTCATCAGATAATAGAGTCTATACTTAGACGTGAGGCTAATCATACCCATTTACGTAATGCCAAGGCGCGGAGAGCATGAAGCCTACGCCTCAACATCAGTACAGTACCAAGACGCGAGCGTCGAAGCTCGCGCCCAGCTGCACTGTAGTAATCAAGACGCGACTCGAAGCCCGCGTCCTTACATCAGTATAGTACCAAGACGCGAGGGTCGAAACCCGCGTCTTGATATCACTACAGTCTCAAGTCGCAGAGCCTGAAGCCCGCGACTTGGCATCACTGCAGTCTCAAGATGTAGAGTATGAAGCCCACGTCTGGCAGAGTTTGAAACCCTCGTCTAACAAGGTTCGGAGTCGGTATCTGAAACGCGAGGCTCAAAGCCCGCGTTCCGACTACAGAGAAGCTCTGTGTTACGACTATAATTGTCCTCATTACTGGGTCAATTACTGCCCATGTAATGAGGAGAGTTAACCTCCATTATGGAGGGTTTTTAGAGAACAGTTTTACCCCTGAAACCCCTATAAATAGTTCAGTCTGCTACTGAAGATGGGTCAGAAATTTTTGGTCGTAAGTCTTGAAAAAATTAGAATATCTAGCTGAGGAATACAAAAGAGTTAAACTCTTCTAACAACTTGCTGAGTACAAGTTTGTTCTTGCCTTAAGTTTCTTTGAGATTTTATTGGACAGGAGCGCTGTGTTACTCCATCCATAATCCGAGGAGAAGATTTTCAGAAGACTGTGACGTTCACCGGTCAACGAAAAAACAAGATTCACTTTCCACCGCCACATCAAGAACCCAACATTTAATAAAGAGAAGATTTGAGCTTGAATATCTTCTCTGTCTTATAATCGGGATTGTTTGAGATTGTTGTAATCTCTCATTGATTCAAGGAAATTTTATTACGATCCTCTAAATTTTTCCCGGATAAAAAAAGAGATGGCGACTCCGCTGGGGACTACTTTCTCTACTGATGAGCAAGTTGTGACGCAAGGTGACGTCACTTGCGTGGGAAGAATGGTCGAATCGCTTGTCGTGAAATTTGACCAGGCAAAATACGAAAAGTTCCTCTCTTCCGACTCCAAAAGCCCAAAGGCGTGGTAGTACCATAAGGTCTCTTCGGAGATCCACTCCTGGATCTCTTCGGAGGCTTCTCCAAACGTGGTCTGTGCAGAGAGCATCATGGCTGGACGTACCACGCGTAACGCCCGCGTCAACGTCTCTCACAAGACTCGCGAGGCCAGCTTGTTGATGGTTAAACCAGCCACACCCGCCCTCTTCCTCAGCTCCTGGTTACCGAGGGTTCTCAACAACCTTTACGCGCGTAACCGGAACACCGAACATCGATAGAGGCGACGCACACGTCAACTACAGACACAAGAAGCTGGAACAACTATCTATCTAATAGATACAAAATGCGAGGCTCAAGCCCGCGTCTCTTTCGAGTTACGTCAGACACGCGAAGTCCGCGAATGGAGGCCAAAACGCGAAGCCCAAAAGGCTTGCATTTTTTGAGACTTCACCTCTCAAACGCAACGTTCAGCAGCGCAAGGTCCATTCCTATTCTCAGAGATACGAGACCCACGTCTCTACAACAGAACACAGGACTCAGAAGGTTCGCGTTTCTCAAATGTCGCTAGCCAGATGCGATAATCAGCAACGCGAGGTCCGCGTCTCTTCTCAGTAGAGGCACGAGACCGGCGTTTCAAAGCCAAAACGTGGGAGCCACGTCTGTTCTACGGAACGTGAGCTCAGCGTTTCTCAACCCTGCGTTTCAAAATTGAAACACAAGGATAACTCTCAGAAGCTGAAAAGCCCTTGAAAACCCAAGGCTAATCTCTTTGATCCCCCTCCGACAGATTTAAGAGATTACTTGACAAAGAAGAGGAGTGCTAATCATATCACTCCATCCTGTTGTTGTGAATGACTCATCACGATAATGCTCTCTGAATATCGCTGCGGCTCTCATGTAAGCAAGCAGTCGGTATTCAGACGATTAACCTTAACCTCCCTATCAGCCAAAAGGCGTCGTTCCCACAGAAAGAGGACATTCTCTGACACGGAGTATCCTGAAGTCATTGCAAACATGGCAAGCCTAAGCATTATGCCAAGCAGAAGTAGCAAAAATACCAGCAGTAAGCTCTGATGAGTCTGATGATGAACTGGAAGGAGTTTACTACCATAGCTGCATTGGAACTGGCGTGGTAGCCCCGGTTGATTACAGTGCCCTAGCCCGGGGGATTGAAGTAAGTGAATCGCACTCTGCCATTGCAGAATCAGAGGCCTCGAACTCTTCTGTAGAGAAGGAAGCCTTTGTGTATATGGTAAACACTCCTGAGGAGACGACCAGGTGTGCTTAGAACAACAAGCCCAGGTCCAGAGGGAACAATTCGATATGATTCGCGCTTGACAAGAATCTATCGATACCTTTACGTAGATGCTTGCACAATTACTTAAAGACAAGAAGAAGTCAAAGGCCAAAACTTCTTCTAAGAAGTCTATAGGCAAGTGGAAAGAGAGGAGAGAGTTCATCTTCTGTGCGTATAGAGGGGGAGGAACAGTCCAACTCCGAGTCCTCTAAGTCTTCATTTAAAGAGGGAGACAATCCAGAGAATGGGGGCACTCATTCTAAAAGAATGAATAAACTAGAACAGCGTCTGAAAGCCCTTACCAATCGGAAAGGCCTCCAAGAAGTAGGAGTGGTTCGGCCATACCCGGCAGAATGAGATCTTGTCCCGTACCCTCCTAAGTTCAAAGCTCCGACCCTACAGGCCTTTGACGGCAAAGGGTCACCGAACCAACATATCTACTACATCAAGTCTCAGACAGGGAACGTAGTAGCAAATGATGTCATCTTATCGGTACTCTGAAAGGAATCGCCTTTGAATGGTTCATGAAACTCCCCGAAGACTCCATCAAGAATTGGGGTGATTTGGAGAAGCTTTTCCTCACACACTTCTTTGAAGACGATTCGAAAGTTACCATGCCAACCCTCCTGGCAACAAAGCAACGAAAGAGAGAGTCAGTCAAAGTATTTGTAGAGAGATTTCAAAATTTGGTGCTCCCGATGTCCTAGCGGTATGACCCAGGCTACCCTGGTGGAAACATGCCGTCACAATTTGCAAACTTCGCTCCTAACCCTGATAGGAGTAGCTGAAAGTCGCACCTGAAAGCAATTGGTCCAGTAAGGTGAACAGGCAGAAGAGATTGTCGCCAGGGTTAGGGCAGAAGAAAATAAACATAGACCTGAAATAACGACAAGGCGCGCGCCAGAAGCATCTTTTCAATCAAAAAGGAAAGATACATTGGCAGCAGAGATGAAGTCACTCGTTAAACCTCAGCCGACTAGAGGGGGTGGTTCTTCAAGTCAGCCACACAGAAACAAGCAGTATTCCTTCAAAGACGAGCATGTCGATTCGTTGTTCAAGTTACTCAATAAGAGCAACAGATTGAAGCTTCATGAAGCTAGACGTCCTGAGGAAGTCGGTAAGACCGACAATCCCAACTACTGCTTGTATCATAAGATGCTGGGGCACCCTCTCAAGAGCTGTTATATCTTCAAAGACATCCTCCAAGTTTTAATTGATGCAGAGGTGGTTAAGCTCCGCCTAGAACAGAAGAAAGTGACGGCAAACATGACGTCATTTCTTCAGTTCGGGAACCAGCCTCCAACATCGACCGGAGTAGTTCCCATCCCGAAAGGAGAACTAAGGATGATCAATACAGACCCGCATCACCAGCTGGAGAAAGGTCTCATGCCTGTCCCTACGCCTCAAGGAGAAATCATGTGGGTTCATCCCGACCTTATTGAAGGCCAATAGTGGACTACTATTACCAACAGGAAGTCTAAAGGCAAGGTAAAAGCTTCACCTTGCAATGTGGTGTGCGCCTCTTCCCGGGAAGCAGAAATTAATGTTCCTTCACTAATCGATTCGGAGGAAAAGACAATTGTCCTTGCCGCAGAATTGAATGCACTGCTCGTGGCCAAACTCGTTCGGGTCAGTCGTATTTGAAGAAATATGATGAGTTGGTGGCAAATCCACCTAAACTTACTCCAGAGCCAACCAAGCTATTCACGAAGCAACCTGTAGAGAGGCAGAAGGAGCTTCGATATTCTAAGGCTCTCCCAAAGGACAACGCGGAAGGATATTGAACACCTTACCGCCTTTGACATTCTCGCTTGACTAGCCAATATACCGGCCAGGATCACCCTTTACGAGCTCTTAGACTGTCAAAGTCAACAAGAGAAGTTCTGAGGGAAGCTCTAGCTGATGCTGAGGTCTTTATGGCCCAGATCCCGGCTGGACCATAGGAGAAAGATGGAGAAAACTGTCTCCACGTCTCTCAAAATGCCCCCTGCATCATCTTCACGCCAGATGACATGCAGGTCAAGGGAAAACATGATAGGCCCCTGTACTTCACAGGGTATATTGGATTATCTAAAGTGAGCCGCATTCAGGTAGATCTAGGATCCGTATTAAGCATTATGTCTCGTCGGGTCATGCAGCACTTGGGGATCCCTACTCACCGATTAAGCGCCACCCAAACTACTATTTATGATTTCAATGCCAATGGTACGCGCCCAATGGGAAAGATCAAACTCAAGTGTCAGATCGGGGACCTAAGATCTGAAGTGACGTGCTATGTGATTGACGCTGACACTTCATACAATTTGCTACTAGGACGATCGTAGATTCATCATAACTCCATCGTCCCTTCCATTCTCCATCAAGTCATGAAGTATATTAACGGAGTTGAAAAAATCCGAACATTGATCGTCAAAAGGCACCGTTCAAGGGGCTAGAGAACTACTTTACAGACTCCCTCCTATACTAAGTTCTCTAGAACTGAATAAGAACCCCAGCCAGAGGAACCAGACTCTGGTAATGAAGCTGACACTGAACCAGAGGCAGAAGAAGAATGTCATTGGGAGTTAAACCCACTTGTAACGAGCATTAATAAGCTCGATGTCAATAACACCGCCAATGATGCAGGCAAGTGGTATATAATGAAAAATTAGATTTGGCTTACCTTTCTGTGTTTGCTTCTGATTCCGTGTCATCAGATACTGGTACCGATATTGGTATGACCCCTGGTCAGTAATAGATGCCCTGACATTATTTCATGTACCAGTGAGGTCATCCCTCATGGTGTATCAAGACGTCAGTGATGCGAAAGGATCGTTACTCATGGTCCCAGCAAGACGCAAAGGCCAAAGACCAATCCTTTTGGAAAAAGTCGAGTCCAAATTAATGGCTCGTGAAGACTCTGAAAGCGACGATGAATCTCCTCAATTCTCTCATTATGAGCCAAATGTACTTAGAATGATGTAGAATATGAGGTACGACCTAACAGATGGTCCTGGATTGAACTTTGGCAAAGGAAGGAGAACACTACTTCGATCCTTCGTTCCAAAAGGGAAGACCCCTGATTATTACCATCGAACTCGCAGGAGGTTTGGCTATGTATCAACTCCAATCTCGTCGGCTTCTGAGCATGAAGAGTTATTATATCACTACCGCTCTTTAGGCACATCATCATGGGAGTCAGATGTCAGTGTCAGCAATATCTTCAAAGAATTTTCGATAAATATGGTTTCAACGAGCCACCCAGAAGATGGAGATAAAAAAATGATCCATTTGGATACAGATCCTTGGATCAAACACCTAAACACTCTCTGGGATATTCGCTTCGAATAATGTGAACCACCATAGAGGATAAGGTCACCCAGATCAATCTGGGAGATGAGGCTAATCCTAAGCCTATCTTTATAAGTGAAAGCTTATCACCCTCTGAGAAGGAAGATCTAATATCTCTCGTGCGGGAATATATATATGTTTTCGCTTGAAACTACAAGGATATGCCTGGGCTTGATCCTCAAGTGCTATGCATCGCCTTAACATTAATTCAGACGTAAAACTAGTCAAACAACAGCAGCGACAGTTTCGTCCAGAAATAATAGAAGCAATCCTGTAAGAAGTCAAGAAGCTTATAAACTCCAGGTTTATCAGGGAGGAACAACATCCTGATTGGGTAGCCAATATCGTCCCCATTACTAAGAAAAATGGGAAGATCCGGGTTTTCATTGATTTCACGATCTAAATGAGGCTTATCCTAAAGATGAATTCCCCCTTCCAATCACAGATGTCATGATCGACAACAGGTGTGGGTTTGAAGGATGTCCTTCATGGATGGATTCTTGGGATACAATCAAATCAAGATGTACCCTGATGATGAAAAACATACATCTTTCAGGACGCCATTGGAAGTATATTGCTATACTGTCATGCCCTTTGGATTAAAAAACGCGGGGTAACATACCAGAGAGGTATGAATGCAATTTTTCACGAGCAAATACGCAAAATAGTGGAATGTTACGCGTCGATGATATTGCAGTAAAAGCAGTGCCAAAGGTGATCACATAGCAGATCTGAAGACAGTATACGATACCATGCGGGCACATCAGTTAAAAATGAACCCCACTAAATCTTTCCTGGGGGTAGCCCATCGGTAAATTCCTAGGGTTTTGTTGTTACATCCAAAGGAATCCACCTTGACCCAGAGAAAGTCCGCGCTGTTCAGGAGATGCAACCTCTAAGGAATCTCAGAGAGCTTAGAGGATTGCAAGGGTGATTAGCATATATCCAGAGATTTATCTCAAATCTCTACGGAAGATGCCAACCCTTCACCAAATTGATAAAAAAGGTGTTTCATTCATTTGGGACGAGGCTTGCCAACAAGCGGTTTGAGGAAATCAAGCGGTACCTCATGCAACCACCTGTCCTTACATCTCTGGTGTCAAGAAAACCTTTCCTGATATACGTCCGAGCGATGGATCATTCTTTAGGAGCTTTGCTAGCCAGAATAATGATCAGGGACATGAGCAGACAATTTACTATCTGAGTTGAACTATGATCGGAGCTGAACATCGATATAACCCAATCGAAAAGGAATGTTTGGCGTTGGTATTCACCGTCCAGAAAATGTGACACTACTTGGTGGGCCAAATTATACATGTCATATCAAAAGTCAATCCTTTAAGTTTGTTTATGACAAAGCCCTCATCACTAAATGGTCGATTTGCAAAATGGGCCATATTGCTCTCCCAATATGAGATGCAATTCCTACAGCAAAAAGTCGTGAAGGGACGGCAGTGACAGATTTCCTGACTGAGCATCCAGATCTAAGGGCGACCAAACTTTACGAAGATCTCCTAGTTGAGGTCGTAGAAGTTTGCTTGACCCAGACATCTTTCGAAGGACAGGTGTGGCAACTCTTCTTCAGCGGTGCGTCAAGAAGGGTCCACAGGAAAAATATCGTAGCAGGAGTGGGGGTAGTCCTTGTCTCCCATAGAACTACGTAATCCCTCATGCATTCTCATTAACTGAGCCATGTTCCAACAATGTAGCGGAATAAAATGCTTTCTTGATCGGGATTCAAATCACCGATGAGATTGACATTAAAATCTCGAAGCATATGGTGACCCTAAGCTCATCATTAATCAAGTTCGCGGGGAGTACGAAGTAAGACATGAAGACTTAGTACCCTATTACAGCGCAACTATCTACATGGCTGAGAAGTTCAGAAATTTTTACATCGACCATGTACCTTGCCAGCAAAATACGCACGCAGATGCACTGGCATCACCCGCTGTTTCCTTGGCTCTTCCAGCCGGAGCAGTAGAGAAAATACTCGTCCATAGCCATGACCTGTATTGTCCAAGATTGCTTTTGAAGACCACCAAAATCTAACCGGAGACCGTCAAATCAAAGAAGCTCTAGAGACTTCAACCGGTCCAGAGCTCAGGGACTGGCGATTCCCGTACATCGATTATGCATTGTACGACATCTCTCCTGATGACCCCAAAGAGGCGGCTGCCATTAGAAAGAAAGCCTCTAAATTCTACTATAATGCGATCACAAGAACACTGTATCACCGATCACATGATGAAAATCCTCCTCCGCTGCCAATCAAATAAAGAGGCACAAGAAATACTCAAAGAAGCGCATGATGGCATGTGTGGAGCTCATCATCCTGGTCTAAAACTTGAAAATCGACTCCGAAGACTGGGGTATTATTGGCCAAAGATGATCCTTGACGCCATCACTTACGCCAAGCGATGTCACGCCTGTCAGGTTCATGGTGACTTCATCCACCAGGCACCTGGACATCTTCGCTTTACAACTTCTACCTGGCCTTTGAAATTGTGAGAATGTAGAGAATGGACGTGATTGATCCTATCAGTTCACCTTCATTCAAAGGACATCAGTTTATCCTAACCATAACTGATTACTTCTCTAAATGGGATGGGCTGAAGTTATTCCCTTGAGGGAGGTAAAGACATCTGACGTGATCAAATTCGTTAAACATCACGTCATTTACCGCTTTGGCGTGTCACGACGAATTGTTCATGATAACAGGCCCCAGTTCTCATCAGCCAAGCCTTTCAAAGGTTCTGCAATAAGTTCAGAATCCAAATTGTGTCTTCAACGGTATACTATCCAGCCGCTAACGGCCTTACAAAAGCTTTCAACAAGACTATTGGGATACTTCTTAAGAAATTCGTCTCGAAAAGCCAACGTGACGGGGATGACAAATTAGGTGAATGCTCATGGGCTTATCGCACGACGGTCCGAGCCCCGACAAAAGCTACACCATTTTCTTTGGTATATGGGTGTGAAGTTGTACTCCCATTAGGAATCTAGATCCCATCTCTATGCGTCGCCTTGACAACAAAGATGACAAATGAAGAGAAGCATCGAATACGACTCCAAGAGCTGGAGGCTTTAGACAATAAACGCCTGCAACCTCAACAACAAATCGAGCTCTATCAAGCTCGGATTACCATAGCCTTCAATAAGAAAGTCAAGGAGAGCGAACTTTCAAGAAAGGTGACCATATCTTAGCCGTCAGAAGACCTATGGTGATGATGTATAAGACCAAAGGAAAATTTCTGCCCAAATGGGAAGGACCATTTGTAGTAGAGTCAGTCTATTCCAATGGAGCATATCGCCTTATAATCCCAGACGGTGATACGCTCATGATGCCAATCAACGGCAAATTCTTGAAGAAATACTATCCTTGATAGCATTTCTCCAAGTCAGGTTAATACTATACCTCTGATCAAAACTCTAGATCTAAGATATTTGGAAGAACGTCAAAGAAAAGCTTCTTTCTCCCTTCACTGGGTCACATAACGGTCGATCAGTATCGAGCCGATCGAGCGCTGGTTACATCATGATGCATGATGTAAACATTGAAGAAGAAACAAAATGCAAAACTTCAGTTTTAACCTTATTACTCTTCTCTAGTGCATCTATGGACATCTGACACCTCCGACGGCTAAGGATAGAGGAAATGTTGGCTTCTAAGTCCAACATAAGTCTTTGACGACTCATCATGCTGCGGGGAATAGCATGGCTAGCCCAACTCAAATGTTAGTTGGTAAAGGCACACCAAATTCGTTGATAGCTGAGGGTTGCTAAAACTCCTAAGGGACTTCGTCCCATCTCTCCCCCAGAATCTCTAATCAATTCTCACCCGCAGAATGGTAGGGCCACAAAAACACATGTGTTCATTTCTCCAACGAAATGAGCTGGGACTTGTCACGTTAACAGTAAACCTCTGACAAACCGAATTTCCCGATCCCCAGTGGATTCTGTCAAGTTAATATTAAACCTCTGATAACAAAAATCATTTAAAATCTCCGCTGTCACGTTAATATTACACCTCTAATGGTTAATCTCCCATGTCCCTAGAAAATCAATGACTGTCACGTTAATATTACACCTCTGACAATTCATTTTATTTTCCACCAATATCTCCTACCAATTCTCTTCTATAGAGTGGTAGGTCCATAAGCTCAATCATTGTTAAGTTTAATACTACACTTCTAAAAATGAAAAGTTTCAATACTCCCCAGTGAGTAGGAACTTCACTTATCCCTCCCTTGCATGGAGTCACAAGTCCTCAAAATTGTTCATATCGTAAATCAATCTTGTTATGTCAATACTACATCTCTAACATTTCAAATTCCATTTGTCAATTCTCATCAATAGAATGACAAGTTCTCAAAATTGCTCATATCGCAATCAAACAAGTTGGTCAGTCCAAATATTCTCCCATGAACCCGATAAGGACATTATCGATATGGCCAGAACCTGTAAGAAACAAAAACCCAAGGGGGTTAAAATTCTATAAAAATAGGAAGCCAGGAGCATAAACATGAGGCTAAAGTCATGAACTCCAGACGCGGATTAAAACTGACGCAGGGATGAGAATATGAATCCAGACACAATCTGGTATTAGACTCGTGTCTGATATATAAGACGCGAGGCATAAATCAAAGGCATAGATGCGGGTCTTAAAAGCTGCCCGAGGCAACTTCAAGATGCAGAGTTCGCCACACTTTCATTTGAAACGCAAGGCTCGTCATGTTCAAGTCCACAGAGCTCAAAAGAGCAAACTTGAAATTCTCTAAGTCAAGCCCCAAACGCGAGCTTCATATGAACCCGCGTTTTGGCACCCAAACGCAAAGTTCACTACACTCGCGTCTGAAGAACTTGAGACTTAGATTTTGAAGCCAATGAGTTTATGTTTTATCAAGTAATGTGAAAGGCGCATTTGCAGTACAGGGACGCATGAATCCCAAGATAAGATTTCAGAAAAAGATCAAGAAATGGAGTCTCTTCATAGACGGGGATGACAGAACTTTTGAAGGATCGAGCTTTATCATGGCAAAAGCCAGTCCCTACCCGAAGAAGAATTCTCTAGAAGTTGGGCTTCATTTGTCAAGGCACGATTTAGAAGTTGAACTTCATTTGTCAAGGCACAACCGTAAAAGCACTTAAGGCAATATTTTTTAATCTTGAAATCAATTAACAGTGATAATCTTCGAAGAAGATTGAAAGAAAGTATGAAAACTTTGAGTTCTCTTTGTTCTTCAGAACACATGCCCTTGAAGGGAAGGTGGACAATCAAGACGAAGTCCTTTAGAGCGTATGCTCACAAAAGAAAACAGTCGAGATGACTGACCGTTAAAAGGCTGAGGCCTATTTATAGGCTTGCTAGAAAGCCTATAATTAATGGCATGAAAATCAAAGCCATCAGCCTTAATTCCTGCACGAATATCAAATCCAGTGTGGATGAGGCACGTCGACTTTTACTCCAGGAGGAAACACCAAAGACACAAGTCCCCAACCGTCAACGCTGACTTGGCATTGAAAGATTCAATAAAATCTCTAAGACGGATTGCATTTGATGCTTTGGAGGCTGCGTCCTAAAGTCCGCATCCTTTCATAAGACTTGAAGGCTCCATCCTGAAGTCCGCGTTCTTGCACATACTCAAAAGCCGCGTCCAGAAGTCTGCGATCTTTCACAAAACCTGAGGGCAGCATTCCTTTCATCTAATTGAAGAAGTCACAACCGCGTCTTCTCAGTGATTCAGAGCTGCGTCCTCTTAGTGATCCAGAGACGCGTCTTCTCAGTGATCCATCTGAGGCTAGCGTTGCTGTTATTGTTGTTGTTGCGAACATTAATGTGGATATTGCTGACCCATCTGAGGCTGCTAATATCCTTGCTGAAGCTAACCACGACCTTTCCTGTTGTCTCTCCCTCCATGCCTACCATATCCTTCTCTGGGTCTAGAACAATTCCTCGCCAAATGACCCAGTTATCCACAATTGTAACAAGTGACTAAATTCCCTGTTCCTCCAGGTCCTCCCTGTTCCAATGATACAAAAGGCCTCTTACCCTTCCCTTCTCTTCTACTGATGTTACAGGCCTTGATGCCGTTTCGTGACTCTTGTGTATCCGCACTCTCTCTAGTGTTCTTGTTGAATACATAACTTCACTCAAAGTGTAAAGTCTCTGTGAAACATGAATCTCCTCAACTGAAGACTGAATCCTCTCTCAGGCATCCATGCGTTCTGTTCTCCATCAGGAAATGCTGCTGTCAATAAAATGACACAAGCTGATAAACCTGTCCTCATATTTTTGACACAGTCATATCCTTCCGTCCCAACATGAGTAACTATGCTTCTTTCCCAGCTTTCACTGCCATAGAAATAAATGTAGATTGAATTTTCTTGTAAACTCTCCCCAAGTAGTGTTAAGGTGCTCCTCCTCCGATAACTGCATCTTGTACCACTTGCTGACATCACACTTCAAACTGAAGACTGCAACCATTATCTTTGTATAGGGTTCATACCCATAAGATCTAGTATCTTCCCCATATCTACCTTCTACCTATTCGCTGCAAGTGGGTCAGATCCTCCATGAAATTCGGGTGCCCGAAGCTTCTGGAATTGCTCTATCATTTGCATCCAACCCTGTTGCTCCCCGATAGGTGCAACAACTGGTGGCTCTGGTGGTGTAGAGCTTGATGACCTCCATTTGCCAAGAAGTCACAGTTATCGGCGTTAAAAAGATTGATCAGATACTGGAGTGTATGTCCCCTCTCTGCATCTCGATCATCAATTGTACAGATCTCCTGGTCTATTTCCTACCACATCCAGACAATCTGAGATTGTGCAGAAAAGTGAGTCAGTGACCACAAAGAGAAACTCCAATAGATAAGACTCTTAGGACAAAATAAAGTAATGCAAAGCAACAGGAATCATAAAAAATATTCATATAATTTTACGTATTTGTCCTCTCTCAGGCTAAGATTTCCTATCGCATCTTATAATTGAGTCCTAAGAAACTCTAAACTTGCTCCATACCCAAACACAGGATTAGACCTCTAAGATACTTGAACGTAGAGCTCTGATACCAACTTGTAATGCCTCTAAATTTCACACCAGTTGCAGTGTGGGAGGGAACTTTTGGGTCATTATAATATGATTCATAACTCAAGCAAGAGTGAAGCAGGAAGTGAATCAACAAAGGTAAAAACTCGACATGGGAAAGAAATACATGACATATATATAAAGAGTCTCATGAAAAGAAACTCAAACTAAGTCTAAATATATACAACATCAACTCAGGCATTCTCGGCCTCAAGGTAAATTATCACCATGTACAATACCAAAATGGATACTGTAGCACGCCCTTCCCGGGATACATACCAAGATACGTATCCTAATTTTTTAAACGTATGTTTCAATTTTATTCCAGTATTTTTTAAAGTTGTGATTGCTTATGTTATTTGATGTCAGATCTGGATTCTCAGTCTTAGAGTCAGCCCTGACCCGAACAGAGAACCCGATACCGACATATCACCCGATTTAACCTTTCTGATAGCCTAATTTGATTGATTTTATTTTCAAACACTATTTTCCAATATTTTAGATTTTTCATGATTTTATAGAATTTTTCTGCAAAATCTCCAAAACCGATGTCGGTCGGCCGATTCCTAGATTTTTTTGGTTTCAAATTGAATTAAATTTTCAGAAACGGCTTTCACGTTACTTCTTAGAATTTTATTTTCTATCTAAATAAATTTTTTTGGGATTTTTCTAAATTTATCAAAATTTGACCGATTTTGGTGTTGGCCAGTATCGCTGAAAGATTTCAAGATTTTTAATTTGAAAATCAGATGGAATTTCTCGAATCCAATTTCACCAAGCATCTTAAAATAATATTTACTATTTTTGAAATTTTTTGGAACGTTTCTGAAACAGTCAAATTTTTGCCCTATTAAAATAATAATACTATTTACCGACCTTTTCTTTTCTTGCTTTTCCTTCTCCACTCCCCTACTTTATACTCCCATAAAATTCTATTTAATTAATTATTTAATAATTAATTATTTATTATTTTCTTTTATTTTTCTTTATTTTTTCCTTTTCCTTTATTTTTCTTTATTTTTCTTCTTTTCTTTTCTTCCCCTTACTCCACCTCTATACCCTGCCCCCTTCCTGCAGAAGCCGCCCGCACAGCAGCAAGCCATGATGGGCTGCTGCTATAGTCCATCTCCCCCCCCCATACCCACTTCATTACTCCCCTACTCCTTTTGCTAATTTAAACTTCTTTTTCCTTTTCTTCCATCATCTTCTCTATTTTCATTTTTCCTCCAAAACCAATCTCCCCTACTTCAATCGCCGCCTCCACCCCCTGGGCCGCCACCACCGTCGCCCTAGACGGCGCCACCGCACACTCCACCACCCCACTTCCATCACCCAAATACCACCTCCTTTCCTCCAATTTCAACATAACCCAGCACTTCACCTCTTCTTCTTCTCTAAAATCAACTACAATTCCACCCAAATCCTCCAGTCCAACCAACCCACCACCACCATCTCCTCCTCCTCCTCTAACTCCCCACAACCACCAACAACCACCACAACCAACACCACCACCACCACCATCACCAACAAACAACAACAACTTCAACAATACAACAAACACCACCTCCCCTCTCCCCCGGGCCCAAGGCCGTCACCCCCCTCCTCGCCAGCCGCCCCACCGTCAGCGGTGGCTGGCCGTCGGCCAATGAACCCCCTCTCCATTTTTCTTTCTTCTTTCTTTCTTTCCTCCTTTCTCTCTTTTCTTCTTTCTTTCTTTTTTCCCTTTTCCAAATATACCACTTTTCTCACATTCCCTAAATACCCTCCACTTCACCCCCAAATTACTTTCCCATAATTTCAATCATAACCCTCCCCTTTTAATTCCTATTTTCCTCTTCTAAAAATACCCTATATTCTCTCTCTCTCTCTCCCCTCTTCCTACAACTTTCTCACCTCCCTCTCTCCTCTCTTATTCCCTCTCTAATATTTATATATATATATATTTAATATATAAATATGGGCTAGTGGCTTGCTCGCACAGGTTCGCGAACTTCTTGGATTTTAACCCAGTATTTCATTCCGGTATATTAGGCGAGTACATTTCTTACTTTATTACCATCATTTCATGTCTAATAATTATTATCTTGCTTTTAATATATGATGTCTCTTTATGCAAATTGGTATATGTTATATAAGTGAGTTCTAAAATTATCATGTCATATAAATAGCTGCAGACCGCTATTATACTTTGTCGAACCGGTATTATACCGGGTAAGCCTAGATCTGCTCCCGCTTTACTCGGCTTCGCATAGCTAATTAAAAGATAAATTTATTATTATAAATATGGTTGTGAAGAGTTTGAAATATTTATACCGTTCTCCTGTACCATGTTACGTGACCGGTTGATACCTGATATTTGATGTTCTGACTCTCACTAATATATTAGTTACCTGATCCTGACATGTATATACCTGATACTTGCCATGCTATACTTAACACTTGATATCTGACACAGGTACTTTCCATACTATATTTGACACATGATATCTGACACCGATACTTGCCATGCTATATTTGAGATATAGTATCTGACACCGGTACTTGCCATGCTATACTTGACACTTGATATATGACACCAGTACTTGATATGCTATACTTGACACCTGATATATGACACCGGTACTTACCATGCTATATTTGACACATGATATCTGACACCGGTACTTGCCATGCTATATTTAACATATGATATCTCTTGAATCTGTGAGGGCCACCTCTTGAATCTGTGGGGGTCACTTCTTAAATCTATGGGGCTACCTCCTGAATCAACCCTCAGAGCAAAGTGCCATATGGAGCAAAGTGCCACACACACACACGTGGTGGGGGCCACCTCTTGAATCTGTAGGGGCCACCTCTTGAATATGTAGGGCTATTTCCTCCCTCCTGCCTGTGCCGCCTGGTGTTAGCGTGATAAGCATTCTCAGTGCCTATTAACACACACACCCACACATACCTGTACAATAATAACGCCTGGAGCATATGTTATTTGGTCTCTCCCCTATTCGAATAATGTTACCGCGTTTCGGAGTTCAAATGAGTTCTACTAGAAGTGCGAGCTCCAGCGTGAACTGTCGGTGTTGTGGGACGCCGGTGGGAAAGGGACAAGAATAACATGAGAATGTAACACCCAAACAGTAATAATATTAGGAACGTGTGATATTGGGTCTCTCTTTGTTCGGGTCATGATACTCACATATCAGACCCGGGTAAGTTCTACAGAGTACGAACTCTAGTATGGACTATTGGTGATGGAGGCGCTGGTAGGGAGGTGATTAAAATATCAAATGGTACTGATTATTATTATTGGATAACGTAAAATGCAACACCTTTACATTCCAGTTATAGTGTTATTCCTGAGTTGACACCTTGCTTTATGACTTATGATGATTACTCCAGACACTCTATAGTTCTGTTACTCTTAGGGTAACTCAAGTTGTATAAATTCAGACGATGGCGACATGAAATATATAATATATAGATGAGGGTTTTCTTATTTGGATTATCCCCTTAACGTATCAGTCCCGTGAATCCATAATCTGAGCTTGTATAATTAGTTTGTCTATACTTGTATTTATCGCATGTTTAAATTATCCGCCGCATATTTATATGTACCTATGCTCTTCATACTGCCTTCTATGCATGTTTTCAGTTTCAAATTCATCGACATACATGATTTACTATCGTTCCTTTATGTTACTTGTTATTGCTTGTACCTGCATGCCTTGACCACATCACTTGATCATGTACACGTGTGGCTGTTATGCATGCCATTGGCTTTATTATATGTACTCGCTGGGTTGCGTCTAACAACCCTGAATTCTCATGTCCAGATCCTAGAGACCGGACCTTGGTGGCCTTACTGTAGCTGATCAGAGTACGTAGTAGATCCTTCTGTGACGATTGGAGTGCAGCAGAAGTTTGGATCATCGTCGCAGCTCTTCCTCCCAGTTCCTCTCCTGTTTGGTTCTCGAGAGCCCTCTTGCTGCTCATGAGCACCTCTTAGCTTTTGTATATCTCTTCGTTTGATGTACTTATGTATTTTCTGGTGATGTACTTTCCTGTAATATTGTATCACTCTCCGTGATAACCATGTACTTGTACTTTTCTGTTGGAATATATACTACCACTGTGCTTTCGCACTCTGATTCTTGCCTGTATTGATGCTTAGCGTAAATACGTGAGGGTATATCTGACCTGCGTATATACGTCGCAGTGACGTCTCCGTACCCGCGGGACCGGGGCGTCACAAATACATATACACAAAAGAAGTGACTCTACACTAGAGCACTCTATCTACCTATCAGATGTAACGACGACTAAACCAAGTCCTTGTCACTCAACACCTCTCCGGACAAGCTGCGAACCTCCTAAAATGTTATAATCCATAGGCGTTAGAACGCTAACAAGTCTATCTCAAATGGTTACCTCCTGGCCATGATTCCGAGACTGACTCAGTACTAGGTCGAGGACGCAACTAAACGTGTCCACACACACACACACACATATAGGAATATATAACATGATAGAAAGCACGATAACATAAGCATGATGATGAGAGTAATAATAAGTATAAATATGCATGACACGGTACACGATACTCAACCAATCTCAAATGGTACATTATATGCTAAACTCATCTAATAATGATTTAACATCATTCATGTTCTCTCTCGTATGAATGTAATAGTTTGCATTCTCGCTCTCCTACGAACAACCTCATTTACGTTCTCCCTCTCATATGAATGGCCTCATTCACGTTCTTCCTCTCCTATAAACGACAAATAAATGAAAGATATAACTATCATGATATACAATTCATGATCTCAAATCACATAACCATTCAACACATGGTTCAACATATATTAATTTCAATCAAAATAAAACATGCTTTAAATATAAAAGTTTCATCTTATTTCTAGATCTCTTAAAAATATCATTTTTATGAGTCTATTTCATTCTATATTAGCATGAGAGTGTACTACAATTCAAAGGATTCATATATATAATCCTAAACAAAATCTAAGCATGAAAAAACACATAGATGTCAAGACATTGGTGAAAATCTAACCATCAGAACCATAGTGAGAAGGCAATCAAGAGAGGAAGACTTGCTTTGGTCAACAAGAAGAAATGATCCAAAGGTTAGGGGTGCTAATAGGGAACTCTTCCTAACTGGTCTCTCACCAAAGAAAGAAATCCCAAACTTCTTCTCCAATCTTTCCTCTAGCTAATATTTCTATCTAGGTTTCTAGGTGACCTTTGTAGAGAAAAGTGGGCAGGTATTTAGAAATGAAAATCATCCAGAAAACATCCTCAAACTAACTTATATATGAGAAGACAAGGACAGAGTTGAGGTCCAATTAGAACACATCTATGCCGCCCCGGTTAGTCGACTACTAAGAATATTAGTCGATTAATAATGATTAAGTCGGTTTAATTAGTCGACTAGAAGAAATGATTAGTCGACTAGTCTGACAATGATAAGTTTCTGTTAAGGGTCATTAATCAACTAGTATAAAGCATTTTCGACTAGTCTGTATCAGTTGACATCTATTAGTCGATTGGAAAAGAATATTAAGCGACAATCTGGCACTACTTAGTTTCTGTTAGTTTCTGTTAAAATAGTAGTCGACTGGTCCCATGTACTAGTCAATTAGGCTGGGTCCAAACACAAAATACATCTCTTTTGGTCTTCTCACCAGTCGACTATCTTGAAAATTAGTCGACTGGTCTGTGCATCAATGCGCACAGTTACTAAGCAATACGCATATACTCATATACACACATTACTTTAACCAACTCTCATCACATGTACATATATATATGTACATATACATACATACTCTCATCAAACATCAAAACTCATATCGAGTCATATACATATACACACATCCAAAACATGAATTAAATGTGAAATAAAAAGTTAAATATTTTCAGGGTGTTACAAGATAATTTGGGTGTTACATGCTACTATAGGGTTGCAGGCAAGAGAGAACGTGATGGTTATGCAATGAAGAATATCAAAAGTAATCTACTAAAAAGATGTACACTTGCATGAGGAAATATGAGATCAGTTGATAAACTTGAGAAAATGAGAGTATTATAAATTTGTGCACCCTAAACAAATTGAACACATGAAACAAGCTTGGAATATATAAGAATAGGCATCACTAATCACCAATTTTGCTGTTGTCTCCTGTGTGCCACGTGCAAGACGCACGCGCATCGTTGTTACTGCTGCCCATGTATGTCATATCAGTGCACGACGCCATTGGTCTTGCACTCATTGAGATCTGCATCGGTCCCGTAGTTCTTGAGGAGCTTCAGAGCATTGTCCATGTGATGTTGAAGGTCTTGAGGACCTCTTGGTTATTGAAGAGACTACATAGACCTCTTATCATGGCATCCTTCAAGGGAATGCATTAGGTCGCCGAAGGGTTCGTGATTTGATCAAACTGCACATAACATTAGCTTGCTCAGGAACGTAGCCTTGGGACCGGGTGGTGGAAGTATAGGATGAGGGGAAGAGAAGAGCAATAAAGGAGAGC
>JAVJIF010033263.1:0-126525 GCA_038442645.1 Agave tequilana | reverse complement strand
TAACCTTCATTATGGAGGGTTTTTAGGGAACATTTTACCCCTGAAACCCTATAAATAGTTCAGTCTGCTATTGAAGATGGGTCAGAAATTTTGGTCGTAAGTCTTGAAAAAATTAGAATATCTAGCTGAGGAATACAAAAGTTAAACTCTTCTAATAACTTGCTGAGTACAAGTTTGTTCTTGCCTTAAGTTTCTTTGAGATTTTATTGGACAGGAGCTGTGTTACTCCATCCATAATCCGAGGAGAAGATTTTTAGAAGACTGTGACGTTCACCCCGGTCAACGAAAAACAAGATTCACTTTCTACCGCCACATCAAGAACCCAACATTTAATAAAGAGAAGATTTGAGCTTGAATATCTTCTCTGTCTTATAATCGGGATTGTTTGAGATTGTTGTAATCTCTCATTGATTCAAGGAAATTTTATTACGATCCTCTAAATTTTTCCCGGATAAAAAAAGAGATGGCGACTCCGCTGAGGACTACTTTCTCTACTGATGAGCAAGTTGTGACGCAAGGTGACGTCACCTGCATGGGAAGAATGGTCGAATCGCTTGTCGTGAAATTTGACCAGACAAAATACGAAGAGTTCCTCTCTTCCGGCTCCAAAAGCCCAAAGGCGTGGTAGTACCATAAGGTCTCTTCGGAGATCCACTCCTGGATCTCTTCGGAGGCTTCTCCAAACGTGGTCTGTGCAGAGAGCATCATGGCTGGACGTACCACGCGTAACGCCCGCGTCAACGTCTCTCACAAGACTCGCGAGGCCAGCTTGTTGATGGTTAAACCAGCCACACCCGCCCTCTTCCTCAGCTCCTGGTTACCGAGGGTTCTCAACAACCTTTACGGCATAACCGGAACACCGAACATCGATAGAGGCGACGCATACGTCAACTACAGACACAAGAAGCTGGAACAACTATCTATCTAATAGATACAAAATGCGAGGCTCAAGCCCGCGTTTCTTTCGAGTTACGTCAGACACGCAAAGTCCGCGAATGGAGGCCAAAACGCGAAGCCCAAAAGGCTTGCGTTTTTTGAGACTTCACCTCTCAAACGCAACGTTCAGCAGCACAAGGTCCATTCCTCTTCTCAGAGATACGAGACCCACGTCTCTACAACAGAACACAGGACTCAGAAGGTTCGCGTTTCCCAAATGTCGCTAGCCAGATGCGATAATCAGCAACGCGAGGTCCACGTCTCTTCTCAGTAGAGGCACGAGACCGGCGTTTCAAAGCCAAAACGTGGGAGCCACGTCTGTTCTACGGAACGTGAGCTCAGCGTTTCTCAACCCTGCGTTTCAAAATTGAAACACAAGGATAACTCTCAGAAGCTGAAAAGCCCTTGAAAACCCAAGGCTAATCTCTTTGATCCCCCTCCGACAGATCTAAGAGATTACTTGACAAAGAAGAGGAGTGCTAATCAAATCACTCCATCCTGTTGTTGTGAATGACTCATCACGATAATGCTCTCTGAATGTCGCTGCGACTCTCATGTAAGCAAGCAGTCGGTATTCAGACGATTAACCTCAACCTCCCTATCAGCCAAAAGGCGTCGTTCCCACAGAAAGAGGACATTCTCTGACACGGAGTATCCTGAAGTCATTGCAAACATGGCAGCCTAAGCATTATGCCAAGCAGAAGTAGCGAAAAACAACCAGCAGTAAGCTCTGATGAGTCTGATGATGAACTGGAAGGAGTTTACTACCATAGCCGCACTGGAACTGGCGTGGTAGCCCCGGTTGATTACAGTGCCCTAGCCCGGGGGATTGAAGTAAGTGAATCACACTCTGCCATTGCAGAATCAGAGGCCACGAACTCTTCTGTAGAGAAGGAAGCCTTTGTGTATATGGTAAACACTCCTGAGGAGACGACCAGGCGCTTAGAACAACAAGCCCAGGTCCAGAGGGAACAATTCGATATGATTCGCGCTTGACAAGAATCTATCGATACCTTTAAGTAGATGCTTGCACAATTACTTAAAGACAAGAAGAAGTCAAAGGCCAAAACTTCTTCTAAGAAGTCTATAGGCAAGTGGAAAGAAGGAGAGAGTTCATCTTCTGTGCGTATAGAGGGGGAGGAACAGTCCAACTCCGAGTCCTCTAAGTCTTCATTTGAAGAGGGAGACAATCCAGAGAATGGGGGCACTCATTCTAAAAGAATGAATAAACTAGAACAGCGTCTGAAAGCCCTTACCAATCGGAAAGGCCTCCAAGAAGTAGGAGTGGTTCGGCCATACCCGCAGAATGAGATCTTGTCCCGTACCCTCCTAAGTTCAAAGCTCTGACCCTACAGGCCTTTGACGGCAAAGGGTCACCGAACCAACATATCTACTACTTCAAGTCTCAAACAGGGAACGTAGTAGCAAATGATGCCATCTTGTCGGTACTCTGAAAGGAATCACCTTTGAATGGTTCATGAAACTCCCCGAAGACTCCATAAAGAATTGGGGTGATTTGGAGAAGCTTTTCCTCACACACTTCTTTGAAGACGATTCGAAAGTTACCATGCCAACCCTCCTGGCAACAAAACAACGAAAGAGAGAGTCAGTCAAAGTATTTGTAGAGAGATTTCAGAATTTGGTGCTCTCGATGTCCTAGCGGTATGACCCAGACTACCCTGGTGGAACATGCCGTCACAATTTGCAAACTTCGCTCCTAACCCTGATAGGAGTAGCTGAAAGTCGCACCTGAAAGCAATTGGTCCAGTAAGGTGAACAGGCAGAAGAGATTGTCGCCAGGGTTAGGGCAGAAGAAAATAAACCTAGACCTGAAATAACGACAAGGCGTGCGCCAGAAGCATCTTTTCAATCAAAAAGGAAAGATACATTGGCAGCAGAGATGAAGTCACTCGTTAAACCTCAGCCGACCAGAGGGGGTGGTTCTTCAAGTCAGCCACGCAGAAACAAGCAGTATTCCTTCAAAGACGAGCATGTCGATTCGTTGTTCAAGTTACTCAACAAGAGCAACAGATTGAAGCTTCATGAAGCTAGACGTCCTGAGGAAGTCGGTAAGACCGACAATCCCAACTACTGCTTGTATCATAAGATGCTGGGGCACCCTCTCAAGAGCTGTTATATCTTCAAAGACATCCTCCAAGTTTTAATTGATGCAGAGGTGGTTAAGCTCCGCCTAGAACAGAAGAAAGTGACGGCAAACATGACGTCATTTCTTCAGTTCGGGAACCAGCCTCCAACATCGACCGGAGTAGTTCCCATCCCGAAAGGAGAACTAAGGATGATCAATACAGACCCGCATCACCAGCAGGAGAAAGGTCTCATGCCTGTCCCTACGCCTCAGGGAGAAATCATGTGGGTTCATCCCGACCTTATTGAAGGCCAATAGTGGACTACTATTACCAACAGGAAGTCTAAAGGCAAGGCAAAAGCTTCACCTTGCAATGTGGTGTGCGCCTCTTCCCAGGAAGCAGAAATTAATGTTCCTTCACTAATCGATTCGGAGGAAGAGACAATTGTCCTTGCCGCAGAATTGAATGCACTGCTCGTGGCCAAACTCGTTCGGGTCAGTCGTATTTGAAAAAATATGATGAGTTGGCGGCAAATCCACCTAAACTTACTCCAGAGCCAACCAAGCTATTCACGAAGCAACCTGTAGAGAGGCAGAAGGAGCTTCGATATTCTAAGGCTCTCCCAAAGGACAACGCGGAAGGATCTTCAACACCTTACCGCTTTGACATTCTCGCTTGACTAGCCAATATACCGGCCAGGATCACCCTTTACGAGCTCTTAAGACTGTCAAAGTCAACAAGAGAAGTTCTGAGAGAAGCTCTAGCTGATGCTGAGGTCTTTATGGCCCAGATCCCGGCTGGACCATAGGAGAAAGACGGAGAAAACTGCCTCCACGTCTCTCAAAATGCCCCCTGCATCATCTTCACGCCAGATGACATGCAGGTCAAGGGAAAACATGATAGGACCCTGTAGTTCACAGGGTATATTGGATTATCTAAAGTGAGCCGCATTCAGGTAGATCCAGGATCCGTATTAAGCATTATGTCTCGTCGGGTCATGCAGCACTTGGGGATCCCTACTCACCGATTAAGCGCCACCCAAACTACTATTTATGATTTCAATGCCAATGGTACGCGCCCAATGGGAAAGATCAAACTCAAGTGTCAGATCGGGGACCTAAGATCTGAAGTGACGTGCTATGTGATTGACGCTGACACTTCATACAATTTGCTACTAGGACGACCGCAGATTCATCATAACTCCATCGTCCCTTCCATTCTCCATCAAGTCATGAAGTATATTGACGGAGATGAAAAAATCCGAACATTGATCGTCAAAAGGTACCGTTCAAGGGGCTAGAGAACTACTTTACAGACTCCCTCCTATACTAAGTTCTCTAGAACTGAATAAGAACCCCAGCCAGAGGAACCAGACTCTGGTAATGAAGCTGACACTGAACCAGAGGCAGAAGAAGAATGTCATTGGGAGTTAAACCCACTTGTAACGAGCATTAATAAGCTCGATGTCAATAACACCGCCAATGATGCAGGCGAGTGGTATATTAATGAAAAATTAGATTTGTCTTACCTTTTTGTGTTTGCTTCTGATTCCGTATCATCAGATACTGGTACCGATATTGGTGATGACCCCTGGTCAGTAATAGATGCCCTGACATTATTTCATGTACCAGTGAGGTCATCCCTCATGGTGTATCAAGAAGTCAGTGATGCAGAAGGATCGTTACTCATGGTCCCAGCAAGACGCAAAGGCCAAAGACCAATCCTTTTGGAAAAAGTCGAGTCCAAATTAATGGCTCGTGAAGACTCTGAAAGCGACGATGAATCTCCTCAATTCTCTCATTATGAGCCAAATGTACTTAGAATAATGTAGAATATGAGGTACGACCTAACAGATGGTCCTGGATTGAACTTTGGCAAAGGAAGGAGAACACTACTTCGATCCTTCGTTCCAAAAGGAAGACCCCTGATTATTACCATCGAACTCGCAGGAGGTTTGGCTATGTATCAACTCCAATCTCGTCGGCCTCTGAGCATGAAGAGTTATTATATCACTACCGCTCTTTAGGCACATCATCATGGGAGTCAGACGTCAGTGTCAGCAATATCTTCAAAGAATTTTCAATAATATGGTTTCAACAAGCCACCCAGAAGATGGAGATAAAAAAATGATCCATTTGGATACAGATCCTTGGATCAAACACCTAAACACTCTCTGGGATATTCGCTTCGAATAACGTGAATCACCCATAGGGGATAAGGTCACCCAGATCAATCTGGGAGATGAGGCTAATCCTAAGCCTATCTTTATAAGTGAAAGCTTATCACCCTCTGAGGAGGAAGATCTAATATCTCTCGTGCGGGAATATATATATGTTTTCGCTTGAAACTACAAGGATATGCCTGGGCTTGATCCTCAAGTGCTATGCATCGCCTTAACATTAATTCAGACGTAAAACTAGTCAAACAACAGCAGCGACAGTTTCGTCCAAAAATAATAGAAGCAATCCTGTAAGAAGTCAAGAAGCTTATAAACTCCAGGTTTATCAGGGAGGAACAACATCCTGATTAGGTAGCCAATATCGTCCCCATTACTAAGAAAAATGGGAAGATCCGGGTTTCATTGATTTTCACGATCTAAATGAGGCTTATCCTAAAGATGAATTCCCCCTTCCAATCACAGATGTCATGATCGACAACACGTGTGGGTTTGAAGGATGTCCTTCATGGATGGATTCTTGGGATACAATCAAATCAAGATGTACCCTGATGATGAAAAACATACATCTTTCAGGACGCCATTGGAAGTATATTGCTATACTGTCATGCCCTTTGGATTAAAAAACGCGGGGTAACATACCAGAGAGGTATGAATGCAATTTTTCACGAGCAAATACGCAAATAGTGGAATGTTACGTTGATGACATTGCAGTAAAAAGCAGTGCCAAAGGTGATCACATAGCAGATCTGAAGACAGTATACGATACCATGCGGGCACATCAGTTAAAAATGAACCCCACTAAATCTTTCCTGGGGTAGCCATCGGTAAATTCCTAGGGTTTGTTGTTACATCCAAAGGAATCCACCTTGACCCAGAGAAAGTCCGCGCTGTTCAGGAGATGCAACCTCTAAGGAATCTCAGAGAGCTTAGAGGATTGCAAGGGTGATTAGCAAATATCCAGAGATTTATCTCAAATCTCTACGGAAGATGCCAACCCTTCACCAAATTGATAAAAAAAGGTGTTTCATTCATTTGGGACGAGGCTTGCCAACAAGCGTTTGAGGAAATCAAGCGGTACCTCATGCAACCACCTGTCCTTACATCTCCGGTGTCAAGAAAACCTTTCCTGATATACGTCCGAGCGATGGATCATTCTTTAGGAGCTTTTCTAGCCAGAATAATGATCAGGGACATGAGCAGACAATTTACTATCTGAGTTGAACTATGATCGGAGCTGAACATCGATATAACCCAATCGAAAAGGAATGTTTGGCGTTGGTATTCACCGTCCAGAAAATGTGACACTACTTGATAGGCCAAATTATACATGTCATATCAAAAGTCAATCCTTTAAGTTTGTTTATGACAAAGCCCTCATCACTAAATGGTCGATTTGCAAAATGGGCCATATTGCTCTCCCAATATGAGATGCAATTCCTACCGCAAAAAGTCATGAAGGGACGGCAGTGACAGATTTCCTGACTGAGCATCCAGATCTAAGGGCGACCAAACTTTACGAAGATCTCCCAGATGAGGTCGCAGAAGTTTGCTTGACCCAGACATCTTTCGAAGGACAGGTGTGGCAACTCTTCTTCGGCGGTGCGTCAAGAATGGGTCCACGGGAAAATATCGTAGCAGGAGTGGGGGTAGTCCTTGTCTCCCCACAGAACTACGTAATCCCTCATGCATTCTCATTAACTGAGCCATATTCCAATAATGTAGCGGAATAAAATGCTTTCTTGATCGGGATGCAAATCACCGATGAGATTGACATTAAAAATCTCGAAGCATATGGTGACCCTAAGCTCATCATTAATCAAGTTCGCGGGGAGTACGAAGTAAGACATGAAGACTTAGTACCCTATTACAGTGCAACTATCTACATGGCTGAGAAGTTCAGAAATTTTTACATCGACCATGTACCTTGCCAGCAAAATACGCACGCAGATGCACTGGCATCACCTGCTGCTTCCTTGGCTCTTCCAGCCGGAGCAGTAGAGAAAATACTCGTCCATAGCCATGACTTGTATTGTCCAAGATTGCTTTTGAAGACCACCAAAATCCAACCGGAGACCGTCAAATCAAAGAAGCTCTAGAGACTTCAACCGGTCCAGAGCTCAGGGACTGGCGATTCCCGTACATCGATTATGCATTGTACGACATCTCTCCTGATGACCCCAAAGAGGTGGCTGCCATTAGAAAGAAAGCCTCTAAATTCTACTACAATGCGATCACAAGAACACTGTATCACGATCACATGATGGAATCCTCCTCCGCTGCCAATCAAATAAAGAGGCACAAGAAATACTCAAAGAAGCGCATGATGGCATGTGTGGAGCTCATCAGCCTGGTCTAAAACTTGGAAATCGACTCCGAAGACTGGGGTATTATTGGCCAAAGATGATCCCTGACGCCATCACTTACGCCAAGCGATGTCACGCCTGTCAGGTTCATGGTGACTTCATCCACAGGCACCTGGACATCTTCGCTTTACAACTTCTACCTGGCCATTTGAAATGTAGAGAATGTACGTGATTGATCCTATCAGTTCACCTTCATTCAAAGGACATCAGTTTATCCTAACCATAACTGATTACTTCTCTAAATGGGCTGAAGCTATTCCCTGAGGGAGGTAAAGACATCTGACGTGATCAAATTCGTTAAACATCACGTCATTTACCGCTTTGGCGTGTCACGATGAATTGTTCATGATAACGGGCCCCAGTTCGTCAGCCAAGCCTTTCAAAGGTTCTGCAATAAGTTCAGAATCCAAATTGTGTCTTCAACGGTATACTATCCAGCCGCTAACGGCCTTGCAAAAGCTTTCAACAAGACTATTGGGATACTTCTCAAGAAATTCGTCTCGAAAAGCCAACGTGACGGGGATGACAAATTAGGTGAATGCTCATGGGCTTATCGCACGACGGTCCGAGTCCCGACAAAGCTACACCATTTTCTTTGGTATATGGGTGTGAAGTTGTACTCCCATTAGGAATCTAGATCCCATCTCTATACGTCGCCTTGACAACAGAGATGACAAATGAAGAGAAGCATCGAATGCGACTCCAAGAGCTGGAGGCTTTAGACAATAAACGCCTGCAACCTCAACAACAAATCGAGTTCTATCAAGCTCGGATTACCATAGCCTTCAATAAGAAAGTCAAGGAGCGAACTTTCAAGAAAGGTGACCTTATCTTAGCCGTCAGAAGACCTATGGTGATGACGTATAAGACCAAAGGAAAATTTCTGCCCTAATGGGAAGGACCATTTGTAGTAGAGTCAGTCTATTCCAATGGAGCATATCGCCTTATAATCCCAGACGGTGATACGCTCATGATGCCAATCAACGGCAAATTCTTGAAGAAATACTATCCTTGATAGCATTTCTCCAGGTCAGGTTAATACTATACCTCTGATCAAAACTCTAGATCTAAGATATTTGGAAGAACGTCAAAGAAAAGCTTCTTTCTCCCTTCACTGGGTCACATAACGATCGATCAGTATCGAGCCGATCGAGCGCTGGTTACATCATGATGCATGATGTAAACATTGAAGAAGAAACAAAATGCATACTTCGATTTTAACCTTATTACTCTTCTCTAGTGCATCTATGGACATCTGACACCTCCGACGGCTAAGGATAGAGGAAAATGTTGGCTTCTAAGTCCAACTTAAGTCTTTGACAACTCATCATGCTGCGGGGAATAGCATGGCTAGCCCAACTCAAATGTTAGTTGGTAAAGGTACACCAAATTCGTTGATAGCTGAGGGTTGCTAAAACTCCTAAGGGACTTCGTCCCATCCTCTCCCCCAAAATCTCTAATCAATTCTCACCCGCAGAATGGTAGGGCCACAAAAACACATGTGTTCATTTCTCCAACGAAATGAGCTGGGACTTGTCACGTTAACAGTAAACCTCTGACAAATCGAATTTCCCGATCCCCAGTGGATTCTGTCAAGTTAATAATAAACCTCTGATAACAAAAATCATTTAAAATCTCCGCTGTCACGTTAATATTACACCTCTAATGGTGAATCTCCCATGTCCCTAGAAAATCAATGACTGTCACGTTAATATTACACCTCTGACAATTCATTTTATTTTCCACCAATATCTCCTACCAATTCTCTTCTATAGAGTGGTAGGTCCATAAGCTCAATCATTGTTAAGTTTAATACTACACTTCTAAAAATGAAAAGTTTCAATACTCCCCAGTGAGTACGAACTTCACTTATCCCTCCCTTGCATGGAGTCACAAGTCCTCAAAATTGCTCATATCGTAAATCAATTCTTGTTATGTCAATACTACATCTCTAACATTTCAAATTCCATTTGTCAATTCTCATCAATAGAATGACAAGTTCTCAAAATTGCTCATATCGCAATCAAACAAGCTGGTCAGTCCAAATATTCTCCCATGAACCCGACAAGGACATTATCGATATGGCCAGAACCTGTAAGAAACAAAAACCAAGGGTTAAAATTCTGTAAAAATAGGAAGCCAGGAGCATAAACATGAGGCTAAAGTCATGAACTCCAGACGCGGATTAAAACCGACGCAAGAATGAGAATATGAATCCAGACACAATCTGGTATTAGACTCGTGTCTGATATATAAGACGCGAGGCATAAATCAAAGGCATAGATGAGGGTCTTAAAAGCTGCCCGAGGCAACTTCAAGATGCAGAGTTCGCCACACTTTCATTTGAAACGCAAGGCTCGTCATGTTCAAGTCCACAGAGCTCAAAAGAGCAAACTTGAAATTCTCTAAGTCAAGAACCCCAAACGCGAGCTTCATATGAACCCGCGTTTTGGTACCCAAACGCAAAGTTCACTACACTCGCATCTGAAGAACTTGAGACTTAGATTTTGAAGCCAATGAGTTTATGTTTTATCAAGTAATGTGAAAGGCGCATTTGCAGTACAGGGACGCATGAATCCCAAGATAAGATTTCAGAAAAAGATCAAGAAATGGAGTCTCTTCATAGACGGGGATGACAGAACTTTTGAAGGATCGAGCTTTATCATGGCAAAAGCCAGTCCCTACCCGAAGAAAAATTCTCTAGAAGTTGGGCTTCATTTGTCAAGGCACGATTTAGAAGTTGAACTTCATTTGTCAAGGCACAACCGTAAAAGCACTTAAGGCAATATTTTTTAATCTTGAAATCAATTAACAGTGATAATCTTCGAAGAAGATTGAAAGAAAGTATGGAAACTTTGAGTTCTCTTTGTTCTTCAGAACACATGCCCTTGAAGGAAAGGTGGACAATCAAGACGAAGTCCTTTAGAGCGTATGCTCACAAAAGAAAACAGTCGAGATGACTGACCGTTAAAAGGCTGAGGCCTATTTATAGGCTCGCTAGAAAGCCTATAATTAATGGCATGAAAATCAAAGCCATCAGCCTTAATTCCTGCACGAATATCAAATCCAGTGTGGATGAGGCACGTCGACTTTTACTCCAGGAAACACCAAAGACACAAGTCCCCAACCGTCAATGCTGACTTGGCATTGAAAGATTCAATAAAATCTCTAAGACGGATTGCATTTGATGCTTTGGAGGCTGCGTCCTAAAGTCCGCATCCTTTCATAAGACTTGAAGGCTCCATCCTGAAGTCCGCGTTCTTGCACATACTCAAAAGCCGCGTCCAGAAGTCTGCGATCTTTCACAAACCTGAGGGCAGCATTCCTTTCATCTAATTGAAGAAGCCACAACCGCGTCTTCTCAGTGATCCAGAGCTGCGTCCTCTTAGTGATCCAGAGACGCGTCTTCTCAGTGATCCATCTGAGGCTAGCGTTGCTGATATTGTTGTTGTTGCGAACATTACTGTGGATATTGCTGACCCATCTGAGGCTGCTAATATCCTTGCTGAAGCTAACCACGACCTTTCCTATTGTCTCTCCCTCCATGCCTACCATATCCTTCTCTGGGTCTAGAACAATTCCTCGCCAAATGACCCAGTTATCCACAATTGTAACAAGTGACTAATTCCCTGTTCCTCCAGGTCCTCCCTGTTCCAATGATACAAAAGGCCTCTTACCCTTCCCTTCTCTTCTACTGATGTTACAGGCCTTGATGCCGTCTCGTGACTCTTGTGTATCCGCACTCTCTCTAGTGTTCTTGTTGAATACATAACTTCACTCAAAGTGTAAAGTCTCTGTGAAACATGAATCTCCTCAATTGAAGACTGAATCCTCTCTCAGGCATCCATGCGTTCTGTTCTCCATCAGGAACATGCTGTCAATAAAATGACACAAGCCGATAAACCTGTCCTCATATTTTTGACACAGTCATATCCTCCCATCCCAACATGAGTAACTATGCTTCTTTCCCAGCTTTCACTGCCATAGAAATAAATGTAGATTGAATTTTCTTGTGAACTCTCCCCAAGTAGTGGTAAGGTGCTCCTCCTCCGATAACTGCGTCTTGTACCACTTGCTGACATCACACTTCAAACTGAAGACTGCAACCATTGTCTTTGTATAGGGTCCATACCCATAAGATCTAGTATCTTCCCCATATCTACCTTCTACCTATTCGCTGCAAGTGGGTCAGATCCTCCATGAAATTCGGGTGCCCGAAGCTTCTGGAATTGCTCTATCATTTGCATCCAACCCTGTTGCTCCCCGATAGGTGCAACAACTGGTGGCTCTGGTGGTGTAGAGCTTGATGACCTCCATTTGCCAAGAAGTCACAGTTATCGGCGTTAAAAGATTGATCAGATACTGGAGTGTATGTCCCCTCTCTGCATCTCGATCATCAATTGTACAGATCTCCTGGTCTATTTCCTACCACATCCAGACAATCTGAGATTGTGCAGAAAAGTGAGTCAGTGACCACAAAGAGAAACTCCAATAGATAAGACTCTTAGGACAAAATAAAGTAATGCAAAGCAACAGGAATCATAAAAAATATTCATATAATTTTACGTATTTGTCCTCTCTCAGGCTAAGATTTCCTATCTCATCTTATAATTGAGTCCTAAGAAACTCTAAACTTGCTCCATACCCAAACACAGGATTAGACCTCTAAGATACTTGAACGTAGAGCTCTGATACCAACTTGTAATGCCTCTAAATTTCACACCAGTTGCAGTGTGGGAGGGAACTTTTGGGTCATTATAATATGATTCATAACTCAAGCAAGAGTGAAGCAGGAAGTGAATCAACAAAGGTAAAAACTCGACATGGGAAAGAAATACATGACATATATATAAAGAGTCTCATGAAAAGAAACTCAAACTAAGTCTAAATATATACAACATCAACTCAGGCATTCTCGGCCTCAAGGTAAATTATCACCATGTACAATACCAAAATGGATACTGTAGCACCCCTTCCCAGGATACATACCAAGATACGTATCCTAATTTTTTAAACGTATTGTTTCAATTTTATTCCAGTATTTTTTTAAGTTGTGATTGCTTATGTTATTTGATGTCAGATCTGAATTCTCAGTCTTAGAGTCAGTCCTGACCCGAACCGAGAACCCGATACCGGCATATCGCCCGATTTAACCTTTCTGATAGCCTAATTTGACTGATTTTATTTTCAAACACTATTTTCCAATATTTTAGATTTTTCATGATTTTATAGAATTTTTCTGCAAAATCTCCAAAACCGATGTCGGTCGGCCGATTCCTAGATTTTTTGGTTTTCAAATTGAATTAAATTTTCAGAAACGGCTTTCACGTTACTTCTTAGAATTTTATTTTCTATCTAAATAATTTTTTTTGGGATTTTTCTAAATTTATCAAAATTTGACCGATTTTGGTGTTGGCCAGTATCGTTGAAAGATTTCAAGATTTTAATTTGAAAATCAGATGGAATTTCTCGAATCCAATTTCACCAAGCATCTTAAATAATATTTACTATTTTTGAAAATTTTTGGAACGTTTCTGAAACAGTCAAATTTTTGCCCTATTAAAATAATAATACTATTTACCGACCTTTTCTTTTCTTGCTTTTCCTTCTCCACTCCCCTACTTTATACTCCCATAAAATTCTATTTAATTAATTATTTAATAATTAATAATTTATTATTTTCTTTTATTTTTCTTTATTTTTTCCTTTTCCTTTATTTTTCTTTATTTTCTTCTTTTCTTTTCTTCCCCTTACTCCACCTCTATACCCTGCCCCCTTCCTGCAGCAGCCGCCCGCACAGCAGCAAGCCATGATGGGCTGCTGCTATAGTCCATCTTTCCCCCCCATACCCACTTCATTACTCCCTCACTCCCTTTCTTGCTATTTAAACTTCTTTTTCCTTCTTCTTCCATCATCTTCTCTATTTTCATTTTTCCTCCAAAACCAATCTCCCCTACTTCAATCGCCGCCTCCACCCCTGGGCCGCCACCACCGTCGCCCTAGTCGGCGCCACCGCACTCCCACCACCCCACTTCCATCACCCCAAATCCCACCTCCTTTCCTCCAATTTCAACATAACCCAGCACTTCACCTTCTTCTTCTCTAAAATCAACTACAATTCCACCCAAATCCTCCAGTCCAACCAACCCACCACCATCTCCTCCTCCTCCTCCAACTCCCCACAACCACCAACAACCACCACAACCAACACCACCACCACCACCATCACCAACAAACAACAACAACTCCAACAATACAACAAACACCACCTCCCCTCTCCCCGGGCCCAAGGCCGTCACCCCCTCCTCGCCAGCCGCCCCACCGTCAGCGGTGGCTGGCCGTCGGCCAACGAACCCCCCTCTCCATTTTTCTTTCTTCTTTCTTTCTTTCCTCCTTTCTCTCTTTTCTTCTTTCTTTCTTTTTTCCCTTTTCCAAATATACCACTTTAATCACATTCCCTAAATACCCTCCACTTCACCCCCAAATTACTTTCCCATAATTTCAATCATAACCCTCCCCTTTTAATTCCTATTTTCCTCTTCTAAAAGTACCCTATATTCTCTCTCTCTCCCCTTCCTACAACTTTCTCACCTCCCTCTCTCCTCTCTTATTCCCTCTCTAATATATATATATATATATATATATATATATATATATATAATATATATATATATAATATGGGCTAGTGGCTTGCTCGCACAGGTTCGCAAACTTCTTGGATTTTAACCCAGTATTTCATTCCGGTATTAGGCGAGTACATTTCTTACTTTATTACCATCATTTCATGTCTAATAATTATTATCTTGCTTTTAATATATGATGTCTCTTTATGCAAATTGGTATATGTTATATAAGTGAGTTCTAAAATTATCATGTTTTATAAATAGCTGCAGACCGCTATTATACTTTGTCGAACCGGTATTATACCGGGTAAGCCTAGATCTGCTCCTGCTTTACTCGGCTTCGCATAGCTAATTAAAAGATAAATTATTATTATAAATATGGTTGTGAAGAGTTTGAAATATTTATACCGTTCTCCTGTACCATGTTACGTGACAGGTTGATACCTGATATTTGATGTTCTGACTCTCACTAATATATTAGTTACCTGATCCTGACATGTATACACCTGATACTTGCCATGCTATACTTAACACTTGATATCTGACACAGGTACTTTCCATGCTATATTTGACACATGATATCTGACACCGGTACTTGCCATGCTATATTTGAGATATAGTATCTGACACCGGTACTTGCCATGCTATACTTGACACTTGATATATGACACCAGTACTTGATATGCTATACTTGACACCTGATATATGACACCGGTACTTACCATGCTATATTTGACACATGAATCTGACACCGGTACTTGCCATGCTATATTTAACATATGATATCTCTTGAATCTGTGTGGGCCACCTCTTGAATCTGTGGGGGTCACCTCTTGAATCTATTGGGCTACCTCCTGAATCAACCCTCAGAGCAAAGTGCCACATGGAGCAAAGTGCCACACCACACACGTGGTGGGGGCCACCTCTTGAATCTGTGGGGGCTACCTTTTGAATATGTAGGGCTATTTCCTCCCTCCTGCCTGTGCCGCCTGGTGTTAGCGTGATAAGCATTCTCAGTGCCTATTACACACACACCCACACATACCTGTACAATAATAACGCCTGGAGCATATGTTATTTGGTCTCTCCCCTATTCGAATAATGGTACCGCGTTTCGGAGTTCAAATGAGTTCTACTGGAAGTGCGAGCTCCAGCGTGAACTGTCGGTGTTGTGGGACGCCGGTGGGAAAGGGACAAGAATAACATGAGAATGTAACACCCAAACAGTAATAATATTAGGAACGTGTGATATTGGGTCTCTCCTTTGTTCGGGTCATGGTACTCACATATCAGACCCGGGTAAGTTCTACAGAGTGCGAACTCTAGTATGGACTATTGGTGATGGGAGGCGCTGGTAGGGAGGTGATTAAAATATCAAATGGTACTGATTATTATTATTGGATAACGTAAAATGCAACACCTTTACATTCCAGTTATAGTGTTATTCCTGAGTTGACACCTTGCTTTATGACATATGATGATTACTCCAGACACTCTATAGTTCTGTTACTCTTAGGGTAACTCAAGTTGTATAAATTCAGACGATGGCGACATGAAAAATATAATATATAGATGAGGGTTTTCTTATTTGGATTATCCCCTTAACGTATCAGTCCCGTGAATCCATAATCTGAGCTTGTATAACTAGTTTTGTCTATACTTGTATTTATCGCATGTTTAAATTATCCGCCGCATATTTATATGTACCTATGCTCTTCATACTGCCTTCTATGCATGTTTTCAGTTTCAAATTCATCGACATACATGATTTACTATCGTTCCTTTATGTTACTTGTTATTGCTTGTACCTGCATGCCTGGACCACATCACTTGATCATGTACACGTGTGGCTGTTATGCATGCCATTGGCTTTATTATATGTACTCGCGGGGTTGCGTCTAACAACCCTGAATTCTCATGTCCAGATCCTAGAGACCGGACCTTGGTGGCCTTACTGTAGCTGATCAGAGTACGTAGTGGATCCTTCTGTGACGATTGGAGTGCAGCAGAAGCTTGGATCATCGTCGCAGCTCTTCCTCCCAGTTCCTCTCCTGTTTGGTTCTCGAGACCCCTCTTGCTGCTCGTGAGCACCTCTTACCTTTTGTATATCTCTTCGTTTGATGTACTTTTGTATTTTCTGGTAATGTACTATTCCTGTAATATTGTATCACTCTCCGTGATAACCATGTACTTGTACTTTTCTGTTGGAATATATACTACCACTGTGCTTTCGCACTCTGATTCTTGCCTGTACTGATGCTTAGTGTAAAAACGTGAGGGTATATCTGACCTGCGTATATACGTCGCAGTGACGTCTCCGTACCCGCGGGACCGGGGCGTCACAAATACATATACACAAAAGAAGTGACTCTACACTAGAGCACTCTATCTACCTATCAGATGTAACGACGACTAAACCAAGTCCATGTCACTCAACACCTCTCCGGACAAGCTGCGAACCTCCTAAAATGTTATAATCCATGGGCGTTAGAACGCTAACAAGTCTATCTCAAATGGTTACCTCCTGGCCATGATTCCGAGACTGACTCAGTACTAGGTCGAGGACGCAACTAAACGTGTCCACACACACACATATATAGGAATATATAACATGATAGAAAGCACGATAACATAAGCATGATGATGGAGTAATAAATAAGTATAAATATGCATGACACGGTACACGATACTCAACCAATCTCAAATGGTACATTATATGCTAAACTCATCTAATAATGATTTAACATCATTCATGTTCTCCCCTCCTATGAATGTAATAGTTTGCATTCTCGCTCTCCTACGAACAACCTCATTTACGTTCTCCCTCTCATATGAATGGCCTCATTCACGTTCTTCCTCTCCTATAAATGAAAACATAAATGAAAGATATAACTATCATGATATACAATTCATGATCTCAAATCACATAACCATTCAAACACATGGTTCAACATATATTAATTTCAATCAAAATAAAACATGTTTAAATATAAAAGTTTCATCTTATTTCTAGATCTCTTAAAAATATCATTTTTATGAGTCTATTTCATTCTATATTAGCATGAGAGTGTACTACAATTCAAAGGATTCATATATATTAATCCTAACAAAATCTAAGCATGAAAAACACATAGAAGTCAAGACATTGGTGAAAATCCTAACCATCAGAACCATAGTGAGAAGGCAATCAAGAGAGGAAGACTTGCTTTGGTCAACCAAGAAGAAAATGATCCAAAGGTTAGGGGTGCTAATAGGGAACTCTTCCTAACTGGTCTCTTCACCAAAGAAAGAAATCCCAAACTTCTTCTCCAATCTTTCCTCTAGCTATTATTTCTATCTAGGTTTCTAGGTGACCTTTGTAGAGAAAAGTGGGCAGGTATTTAGAAATGAAAATCATCCAGAAACATCCTCAAACTAACTTATATATGAGAAGACAAGGACAGAGTTGAGGTCCAATTAGAACACATCTATGCCGCCCCGGTTAGTCGACTACTGAGAATATTAGTCGATTAATAATGATTAAGTCGGTTTAATTAGTCGACTAGAAGAAATGATTAGTCGACTAGTCTGACAATGATAAGTTTCTGTTAAGGGTCATTAATCAACTAGTATAAAGCATTTTCGACTAGTCTGTATCAGTTGACATCTATTAGTCGATTGGAAAAGAATATTAAGCGACTAATCTGGCACTACTTAGTTTCTGTTAGTTTCTGTTAAAATAGTAGTCGACTGGTCCCATGTACTAGTCAATTAGGCTGGGTCCAAACATAAAATACATCTCTTTTGGTCTTCTCACCAGTCGACTATCTTGAAAATTAGTCGACTGGTCTGTGCATCAATGCGCACAGTTACTAAGCAATATGCATATACTCATATACACACATTACTTTAACCAACTCTCATCACATGTACATATATATATGTACATATACATACATACTCTCATCCAAACATCAAAACTCATATCGAATCATATACATATACACACATCCAAAACATGAATTAAATGTGAAATAAAAAGTTAAATATTTTCAGGGTGTTACATGCTACTATAGGGTTGCAAGCAAGAGAGAACGTGATGGTTATGCAATGAAGAATATCAAAAGTAATCTACTAAAAAGATGTACACTTGCATGAGGAAATATGAGATCAGGTTGATAAACTTGAGAAAATGAGAGTATTCATATAATTTGTGCACCCTAAACAAATTGAACACATGAAACAAGCTTGGAATATATAAGAATAGGCATCACCAATCACCAATTTTGCTGTTGTCTCTTGTGTGCCACGTGCAAGACGCACGCGCATCGTTGTTACTGCTGCCCATGTATGTCATATCAGTGCACGACGCCATTGGTCTTGCACTCATTGAGATCTGCATCGGTCCCGTAGTTCTTGAGGAGCTTCAGAGCATTGTCCCATGTGATTGTGAAGGTCTTGAGGACCTCTTTGTTATTGAAGAGACTACATAGACCTCTTTATCAATGGCATCCTTCAAGGGAATGCATTAGGTCGCCGAAGGGTTCGTTGATTTGATCAGCACATAACATTAGCTTGCTCAGGCACGTAGCCTTGGGACCGGGTGGTGGAAGTATAGGATGAGGGGAAGAGAAGAGCAATAAAGGAGAGCTTGGTTGTTTTAGCCATTGATGATGATTATAAGAGAGAGAGAGAGAGTGTTGGCCATGGCTTGGTTGCGAGCAGCAAGCGGGGAAGAGGAGAGGAATTAGAGGAGATGACCCTGGTGGCGGAACACGTGGGGAAGGATGGCGGCGCGGGTGTTGCCGTGGTCAGCTCGGGTTGGTGATAGCGGTGGGTGAAGGAGGTAGTAGTATGGGTTTTTAGAGAAGGGAAACAACGAGGTGCTGGTGGTTATCATTGTGGAAGAAGATCTCAGCTCGGGCTACAGGTGAAGTACATGAGAAAAAGGAGTCGAAGGCGCTCGGGGTTGCGCGCAGAGAGGGCGAGGGCATGGATGTAGTGGGTTGCAAATGAGGTGGCGGCGGCGTGCGAAGGTCGCGAGCTGCGTTTGGAAAAGGAAGAGGAAGGAGGAGATAAGAGAGAAAGAGCAGTCTGTAGTTTTAGTCTTTGCAGGGAGAGAGAGAATGAAAATGAGAGGGAGATTATATAAGAGAGGTCAGTGGGCTGGCTATTGGGTTGGGCAATTTTTTTTTTTTTAAGATTATGGGTTGGCTAATAAATGAGAAGGGAGTGGGTTAGATGGGCTGGGCTTGTTGGGTTAGATGGGCTGGGCTTGTTAGGCTTATCAACCAGTAGATTGTTAGGATTAAAATCAGAACTCTTTTAATTCAATAAGTCTTCAATATTGAAAGTAGAACTGATGCCAAAGTCCTTATGAATGTCTATAATGTTGACACTTTAAAAAAGACAAGATTCTGACTGGCCTGAACAATGTCTACACTTGTTGACATTTACAAAAGACAAGTGAAAGATAGGCATATTGGTCTGAACAATGTCTGAACTTGTTGACATTTACAGAAGACAAGAGATAGACAAGCTGACGACCAGTTTTGTACTTGTTGACATTTACAAAAGACAAGTGACAGGTAAGCTGACGACCTCACCCATCTCCGAGGGACAAAGAAGCAACTTGGCAGACAGTAAGCCCGGATTGCCTCTAAACAGACCTCAGCAGGTCTAAGATGCTAGCACTTAGCATTGCATGAGCCCAAATGGATAGCCTCGCCTGAGAGGCTAAGATCATCCAACTTTGCCTTGAAGACATTCACAGTTCCGCCAGGGAGCTAACTTATAGCTTTGCCTGAAGCACTCAGTTAACTCCACAGAGAGAGTTAGCTTCGCTTGAAGCCGCACGCAACCGCGCAGAAGGATGTTCGGTAGCTTCGCCACAGACGATATCTAAGAGCTGTTTTCTGACTTCACCACATGCGCCTTCCAGCTCCGCTGCGAGCTCAACGCGGGCAGCTCCGCTACGGGTCTGATATGGTCAACCTTTGACCAATTAAATCTCTAGATGAGATCAAATCTAATCAAGATCAAATCTGAGATCAAATTTGGCAGTTGATTGCCATAATCTCTTGACTCTTCTAAAACGAGTAAGAGGATCAGGGGAAATCTTCCAGCTATATGGAAAGAATCAAAACACATCAAGAGGATCAACCGACTTGCTATTTCTAGCTTCGCAGAAGCTGATCCTAGCCTCGCAGCAAGGCTACTTTCCAGATTTAAACAGATTTGATTCAATCTGTTTCTATATTTTCAAGGGACAATTATACCCTTGCTCTCCCTATAAATAACCTACCAGGGGCACAAGGAGAGAGGACCACGAGGCGTGCATGAAGAGCTCCCACACACGCAAGGACTTCTTCATGACTTCTCGAAAGGACGCACCGCGCGTACAAACAAAGATCTATTCTCTTGAATTCAGAGACTTTTAGAGAGCTGCTTCTCTAATCAGGGTGCTCATACCCTAATACCTTCTTCTCAAGGAATCTCCGGAACCAGGCGAGAAGAAATTCCTAAGTGAAGGCAGTTTTGAGAAGAAACAAGAGGGTTCTACCAACCTTCTGTTCTCTGATTCCCCGAACCAGGCGAGAAGGGAATCTCATCGCTCGCATCGTCAAAGGGACAAAGTGGTCGCGCGCTGACCAGACTCCTATCGGTACACTTCTCCAGAATCTCTGAGGAGATCTACTTGTAATCTTTTATATTACTTGTAATTTAGCTCCTCAACTCTTTTTTTTGTAAGTTTTCCCCTTTGCAAATCAATGAAAAACAAGATGGCGACTCCGCTGGGGACGGATTTCTCTACTGCTGAGAATCAAGTGTCGCAATGCGACGAACAGACTTTCAGGTCTATCTCTGAATTCAGAAAAGCCGGTGCAGCCAGAGCCCCTCTGGCTAAATCTTCAAGGCAAGTCTCTGCGGAGACAGATAAGGCTCTCTGCGAGCCTACTGCGGTTCTCTGGCGCAACAAGGAAGCACGCCCGCCGTCCAAGTCCATCACTTTCGAGAACCTGGTCGTTCACTTCGACCAAGGAAAATTTGAAGAAGTCCTCTCTGGGGGTGGTCTAATGCTTCATGCACGGAAGCATAGAAAGGTCTCCATGACCAAGGTTTCAGAACAGAAACCAAAAGCAGAATTCTGCCAACACCCCTCAGCCTCGCGTGTGGCTAGTCAGGTTCCTTGCGAACCTAAGTCTCCCTTGCCAAAGCAGATGTGGAGGCCTAAACAGAAGGCTCTAGGCAAAGCCTCAGGCATAGCTACGCCAGAACTGCATCTCTCTCGCGAAGAAAAAGGCAAGATGCCTGCCTACTCCGACAATGCTGCCAGCCACGAAGTTACAGCGGCGACCATACCTTCGCCCAACTCAAGAGCAACAACTCGCGCCAGCCTCGTTCTTATGAGCGAAGCTGCTGTACCACAGCCTACGCGCGAGGTTCATAGCCGCGAAGCTGGAACCAAAGCACCACAGCGTGTTTCATCCCCCAGTCCTCCAAGTATTAGGCTCGCTCTTCGCAGCGGAGCTAAGGGATCGTCCCTAAGTGCTGATAGTGTTGCTTATGCAGCTTCAGCGCCCAAGGGCGTTTCCGAAGCTTTGAGCCTCGAGCTTAGAGCCAAAGCACTATCTAAGGCTAATCGCCTTCGCAGCAGCATAGCGGGTAAAGCACCACAGCATGCTCCGCTCTCCAGTTCGTCAAGCGCTAAGCTCGCGCTTTGTGGCGGAGCTAAGGGATTATCCCTAAGTGTTGACAGTGTTGCTTATGTAGCTTCAACGTCCAAGGGCATTCCCAAGTCTCTTAACCGCGAAGCTAGAGCTGAAGCACAGTTCAGTGCTAATCCCCTCTGCGGGGATAAAAGGAGCAGGACATCGTCCTACGCGCGATCCAAAAAAGCTTCTGCGCTGCATTGTTTAGACCCAAACGGGTCTGACTTGCGGGGATTTTTGACAAATAAACCGTCGGAATCTTCCCGAACTACTCCCCCCTGTTGTCAACAAACGGGATGTTAGCTGGTGACAGTCCACTCAGTCCATTACCGGCTGGGACCAATTCTCACCACTTCTCCAGGCTGACGATCAGTTTTTGATCGCCTGTCGGTACAAGCCCCGGTGAAACATCATAAAAGGAGTGTCTCGCAAGATCTACCCTATGCGTCCGTCAACATGACCAGAAGAGGATGAGAGCTGCGCAGGGGCAGACAAGCATCCCACGACACTCCTTATAGCTCCCCAGATCTAGATTACAGCTCAGGCTTAGGCGAAGTCTTGGTGCATGAAGACGGTGTCTTTCGAAATACCAGATTTAGGGTTGCGATACCCTACAGTTATGAACAGCCATCTTCCTCAACGGCAGTAGCGTCGCCGGAACCAAAGAGAAGATCAGTCCAGTTGTCTGATGAAGAGGATGAAGATAGTGGGTATGCCTCTTCGGCTATAGTCAGTTCAGTGCGAACAACCAGAGCATCAGTTAATATGGCTGATAATGGTAATAACGACCTTCGTCGGCGTTTGGAAGCTCAGGAGCAAACTTTCAAAACCCAGCAAGAAGTTTTGGACAACATCCAACAGATGCTCGCTCAACTCCTCAATAACCGAAATAACAATGATGCCGGGAGCAATCACGATGAGGAGGAACATTTTAGCAATGAACAGCCAAAGACGGAGAAGTCTAAGGAGGGTTCTTCTTTAGACGCTGAAGTCCTTAAGGGCCTCCAAGCTCAAATTGCATCCCTAACTCAGAGGGATGAGTTAAAGAAAGTAGGGGCAGTCCGTCCTTACCCACTGGAGTGGGATTCAGTGCCATACCCACCGAAGTTCAAACTACCGACGTTGCATACCTATGATGGTAAGAGCTAACCAAACCAGCACATCTACTATTTCCGGTCTCAGACCGGTAATGTTATAGACAATGATGCCATCATGGCTAGGCTGTTCATTAGCACCTTAAAAGGGGTGGCATTTGACTGGTTCCGAAGTCTCCCTCTGGGCTCCGTTAATTCCTGGATCGACCTAGAAACCCGATTCCTTTCTCGTTTCTATGAGGACGATACCGAGGTAACCATGGACAAGCTCCTCTCCACCGTGCAAAAGAAGGGCGAATCTGTCCGTGACTATATTGAGCGATTCAGAAACTTGTCGTTGATGTGCCCAGCAGGGATGCCATTACCCATGCTCTTACAGACGTGCAGGCACAACTTCTTGGACCAAGTAGAGGTTCGCATGGGGGCCGTCAAAGCCCATACCTGGAAAGAATTGGTCGAACAAGCTGAGATAGCCGAAAAGTTGGCTAAAAAGTTTGAACCATCCACCCCTAAAGGCAAATGGGATATGCACAATAAAGGACGTAGCGACATAGCACAGTCTTCCCAAGCCAAAGGGAAGGAGACCATGTCCGTAGAATTGTCCGGGGATGTTCAGTCAAAGGTAAAGAAGAGTGGCTTCAATAATCTGGAGTCTAAGTTCCCTCCAAAACAGTACTCCTTCAGAGACGATCAGGTGGTCACAATATTCCATTTACTCCATGATTGAAGCTTAACCTGCACACAAAATACGGAATTTCAGATTTAGAATAAAGATGTGCAAGTGCTCAATTCTACCGCGATAGCAAGTGGCTATGCGGGTCGTGATCCACAAGGAGGGTTAGCGATAAAAGCTTTTCGGGGTTTGTATTGAAATCTTTGTGAAGAAAAACGAAAGTTCTTCTTTGTTTTAAGAAATGAAAATAAAAAAAGAGTTATGTTAAAGTTAAAAAGAAAGCGATAGATGGAGAAGGTGGAGAAAATCAGAAAACGACTATGTACAAATGAATTGGAGAAGAAAGACTTGGAAGATGTGGTGTTGGTGATTTAATCTACAAATTACAAGAAAAGAAAGAAAAACTGAAAATGATTACTTACCTTCTTTTGACCAAAAGCTTACCTTGAATCTTGGCTACGATGTTACCTTGAATTGGAGGCAATCAGCGCATAGCCCATAAGAGTTGATTATTGGTCTCTTCCACATTACATCATCAAGATAACTCAAGCATGAAATGTTACAGAGAGACTCAATTCCATCGTCATGAGCTATCGGTGGCACTCGCAAAGGCAAGGCTCTTTCGATGCTTGTAGACTCACTTGGAAGACAATTGTACCAAAAGAAAAGTGAAGTAGAAAAGAAGAAGAAGAACACTAAAACGAAATACATACAAAGAGAGAATACAGATTCGATTTCATAACGATAAAAGAAAAGAAAGAAACCTTACACCAGTATCACTCTCAGCACAAGCTTCATTCTTGTTCTTCTATGAAAGTCTGATCTCCTCTGAATTACATAAATGAAAGCTAAAAATTACATGAAAAGAAAAACAAAAACCTACACTAAAAAATGGAAAACTAGACTAAATCTTATCTCTGCGTGGTCGTCCCATTTTGCTCAGCTGAAACCAGTATTTATAGGGCAAAATCAAAAGGGGGGAATCCCGGGAAAATTCGGGGAGCAAACGCTCCCCCAACAACAATCAAACAGCCGCGAAAACGCGGCTTTGGCCGCGTTTCCGCGGCCAGGGTGTGGCCAGGTGGCCACACCCTGTTGGTGGGTCTCCCCGGTTTCACGTTCTGGATTTATCTTCAGTTGGTTTTCTCGTTTAGGTCCGAGATTTGGAAGAAATGGCCGCTGATCTTTGCTTCAACCGATCGATTCTGAGAGGATTCTTCTCAACCAGTTTTCAACCTCTTGATTTTGCCCTGATTCACTGAGTTTGAATTAATTCTGATTTAATTCAGAATTTGGTGGGCTTTTGGGCTCATTTCTCTTCATTTCCTTAAGAAATGGTCCTGCAAATAAATTAAACATTTAATTAGGACAATGCAGATTTTATTCTATAATAAGTATGGAAATATGATACTAAATGTCCAACATTAGCGACCAATCACACCCCCATACCTATCTTTTGCTCGTCCTCGAGCAAAACAACTAAACTATACTAAGGAATATTAGACCACTTTCGCAGGTCACGCGATTGCACTGAGCATGTGCAACAAGCCGTTAAACCTCTAGGTTTCCCCTAGAGGACGAGTTTTGTCTCATGAGGGTTTTCAGCGGATTACACCCACAAAATTCATAAAGAAAGAGAAACAAAGAGTTAGTATTTTCGAAAAGCATTTTGAAAGAGAAAAATATTTGAAATATAATTGTAAGATTTAAGTAATCTATAAGTTATAGGAAAACCGAATTTTTCATTCCTAAACTTAGTCTCTAATTCAAAAATTTGTTATCAATCAAAGTAAGGAGTCAAATTGTACTTCTCATCTAGTCTATTACTTTACCCTAAGTCATATGCACCTTGTGATTGTGAAAATTTTGACTAAGGGTTCATTAACTCTAACTCTTCGCCTTATTTATTTATATGTATATATATTTTTGGTGGTATTATTCCGTAGTTCTATTAGGCTTTCTAATCTGCCTATGTAACGAGCCTTTAATCGATGACTCTCAAACCAAACGGTCTTAGGACACCGGGTGAGAAAGCACCCCAAGGACTTAAGGACTCGAGCAAACAAGGCCACAAAACTAAGGAATTTATTATTCGAACCTCTTTTAGGCGTGAATACTTATGCTTTATTAGGCACAAATACCCAGCTTAATTAGAGGATTTTATATTTTTTTTCTTTTCTCAAACTTATCTAATCATCTTTCGCATAAATACTAAGGCGTGCTTCGGCCAAAGCACCTAGCTAATCAATAATTAGATTTGTTTATCTTTTATTTTTTTATTTTTTTTAAGGCATAAGAATCTTTGTTTTTGAACCCTAAGTGTGTAAGTGTATGAAGTGTGCATATTTCATCAAGGTAAAGCTCAAGACTAAATTACTTTGACAAATTTTCTTCCTAACCCTAAAAATCAAACAAATAATCTTATTTTGACCAAGTATAAGAAATCCTAATTTGGATTTTCCTATTCCTTAAAATTAACTTAATTTCTTACAAAAAATATGTCAAAATATTGTTTCTATTTTCCAAAAAGTTTTTAAAAGTAAAGAAAATGTTAAATTTTTTTTTGTTTTTTGTTTTTTTTAAATAAAGAAAAACCTAAGTTATGTTAGAACCCTCCCCCACACCTATCTCATGCATTGTCCTCAATGTATGAATTAATGCATAGATGCATGAAAAGAAGAAAGGGAAGGAAAATGTTACCTTAAGGTGGTGCTTCCGGTGGTGGTCTGATTGGTCCACGAAATGCGGCCCAATCGACTTTTCGTGGGGTTCGGAGGAACCCACCAGAAATTTCTCTAATATAACCCATTAAAATGATGAATCCATAAAGGATTTTTATTAAATATTTGACCCCATCTAATTTCCAAATTTCATAATTAATTTCGGAGTCAAATTTGTCAACCGCCTTGTCCCAAAATGGAGTATGAAAAGATAGAATGATTGACTTGGACTCAGGAAGTACATGAACTAATACCGACTCAGGAAGGTGACTTAAGTCAAGTAAAGGTTCAGGAGTCGAAATAGGTTCAGGAATTGGGTCTAAGTCAAGAAGTTGAAACTCAAGTCCACATTTATTTTCCAACAATGGAATGTGACTTAATATTGGTGATTCAAGTTCAAGAATGATAGGTGTAGGAATCAAAACTGACTCTAAAATATTACTCAAGTCTGGTAACAAAACAGGAGTCAATATTGATTTGAAAATTTGAACTGGATCACAGATTTGAGAATCTAGGTCACACTTCTCATTGAGTTAATATCAAAAAAATGAGAACTTGCCAATTTGTCAATAGGATTTTCAAAATTGTATAATTGGTCAAGTTCAATATGATCCTCAAAGATGGGTGATTCAATTTCATGATGAATAGGCACAGGATCCAATGTTGACTCGGGGAAAAGATTGAAATCAGGTGAAGATACCGGAGTCATAATCGAATCAGGAAGTAGAATTGAATCACTAAGTTGGGGTTCAGGATCATACTCATTTTCAAGTTCTATTTCAGGAAAAGGATAACTTGCTAAACTGTCAATATTCTTTTCAAAATTTGGAGTTTGGACAAGTTCAAATGATTGTTCTAAAATGGAACCTTGATTTCCAAAACAACATGACTCTTCGGCTTTAAGAGAATGGTTAATGACATCAGAACTGGTCAAACAGTGAGAACGTAGAGATTGGACCATCATATCTATGTCACGATTACGAGCGTCTTGAGCCTGAGTCATGGCTTCAAGCATCTTTTCATAGTTGATGGGTTCATCGTCTTGTTGAAAAGATGAAGTGTTGTTTTGGAATTGGTGGTGAAATTGTGAGTCCATCAGATTTTGGAATTTTTGTTTGGACTCACGCATACTCATTTCCAAAATTGATGGTCTTCTATTTTGGACTGGTGGAACTGAGTATGAATCTTGAAAATATTGTGGACAAGGTGGATAAGGAGGACAAGTGGGTTGAAAATTAGACTCGGGGGAGGTGAATCCCCACTGACTCTGTGAAGAGTTAAAATCATTCTGGAAATTATAGTTATTAGATTGGGGGCATGGGTTATATTGATTCGGATAAGACCAATCCGACACACTAGATTGGTTAAAGTTATGATATGCCGGGTTGGTAATATCCGAAAATGAAGTCGGTGTGTAATATGGATTATTATTGAAGTTGAAAAAATTGTTATTATAAGCCATATCACACAATAGAATACAAACAAAAAGAAAGAAAAAAACAAACAAATAAGCAAACAAATAAAATGAAAAAATTCTAAACTAAGTTAGGGTTGACCTATGACCTAGACGACTCCTAACTGATTAGACTGTCCACGGGAGGTCTAATGCAGACTTTGACCACAAACTAATCAGCCAGGTCAGGGCAAGATTGGTGGGAGGTTATCCGTCAAAGACGTTCCTTAATTAAATAACCTCCAATCTTCGGGCTTTCGGCCCTTAATCCCTTTCCTAGACACTGATTTGGCAGGAGTCAAATTCCAACACCTTTCCTCCTTAGGATAATCTCCTAATTGAGTCCGAGATGTCCCTAGGGCCAACGTCTACTCATTTTTAGTTAGGCTCGGGTTAGTGAGTGCTTGGAATCTGATTTTTGGGCTAAGGAAGGGTGATTAAATCCCCACCTTATCTTGTTACGGGGTGGTGCCCTTAAGATCAGTTTTTTGTGCAAGTGTACAAGATAAGCAAACAAGATTCACTCAAAGCGATGTAAATCAACCAAGAGATGAGTCCTATTCTAAATGCAATGCGAACATACCTTGCTCCAGCACTCTTCAACAGTAAAGTAAATGAATTGAAAAGACACGTGCCTAAAATGCAAACGTCTAATCAATTTTTTAACTTTTTCAACAAATGTTTTACTGTTGATTTATTAGCAGGCTTTTGGTGATGGCATATAAGAAATAAAGTTGCAGAAAACTAGAATTTTGCAAAGCAAGTAGCCCTGCAAAAAGATAGTTAGTAGTGAACTCTTCCTTGCCGCGAAAACGCGGCTAAAGCCGAGCAAACGCGGCAATTCAGAGGGTACTTGGTCTCTGTTTTCTGGAACAGAGGCCCAAGACCACTTATATGTTTCTGCAATCCTTTTTTCCTGCTTTGCTTGCCCTATAATCTGCAACAGAGAAGAAAATTCGTTTTAGTTCTAAAAATTCAATAAAAATCAGATTTCAATAAAAACCATTACCCTCCCCGGCAACGGCGCCAAAATTTGATTGAAGCTTTACCTGCACACAAAATACGATATTTCAGAACTTAAAAATAGAGATGTGCAAGTGCTCAATTCTTACCGCGATAGCAAGTGGCTATGCGGGTCGTGATCCACAAGGAGGGTTAGCGATAAAAGCTTTTCGGGGTTTGTATTGAAATCTTTGTGAAGAAAAACGAAAGTTCTTCTTTGTTTTAAGAAATGAAAATAAAAAAAGAGTTATGTTAAAGTTAAAAAGAAAGCGATAGATGGAGAAGGTGGAGAAAATCAGAAAACGACTATGTACAAATGAATTGGAGAAGAAAGACTTTGAAGATGTGGTGTTGGTGATTTAATCTACAAATTACAAGAAAAGAAAGAAAAACTGAAAATGATTACTTACCTTCTTTTGACCAAAAGCTTACCTTGAATCTTGGCTACGATGTTACCTTGAATTGGAGGCAATCAGCGCATAGCCCATAAGAGTTGATTATTGGTCTCTTCCACATTACATCATCAAGACAACTCAAGCATGAAATGATACAGAGAGACTCAATTCCATCATCATGAGCTATCGGTGGCACTCGCAAAGGCAAGGCTCTTTCGATGCTTGTAGACTCACTTGGAAGACAATTGTACCAAAAGAAAAGTGAAGTAGAAAAGAAGAAGAAGAAGAACACTAAAACGAAATACATACAAAGAGAGAATACAGATTCAATTTCATAACGATAAAAGAAAAGAAAGAAACCTTACACCAGTGTCACTCTCAGCACAAGCTTCATTCTTGTTCTTCTATGAAAGTCTGATCTCCTCTGAATTACATAAATTAAACCTAAAAATTACATGAAAAGAAAAACAAAAACCTACACTAAAAAATGGAAAACTAGACTAAATCCTATCTCTGCGTGGTCGTCCCATTTTGCTCAGCTGAAACCAGTATTTATAGGGCAAAACCAAAAGGGGGGAATCCTGGGAAAATTGGGGGAGCAAACGCTCCCCCAACAACAATCCCTGTTGGTGGTCTCTCCCGGTTTCACGTTCTGGATTTATCTTCAGTTGGTTTTCTCGTTTAGGTCCGAGATTTGGAAGAAATAGCCGTTGATCTTTGCTTCAACCGATCGATTCTGAGAGGATTCTTCTCAACCGGTTTTCAACCTCTTGATTTGCCCTGATTCACTGAGTTTGAATTAATTCTGATTTAATTTAGAATTTGGTGGGCTTTTGGGCTCATTTCTCTTCATCTCCTTAAGGAATGGGCCTGCAAATAAATTAAACATTTAATTAGGACAATGCAGATTTTATTCTATAATAAGTATGGAAATATGATACTAAATGTGCAACATTAGCGACCAATCACTCCATAAAGGAATAAAATGAAGCTACCGGAAGCCCGACGTCCTAATGAAATAGGACGCACAAATGATCCCAAATACTGTCTACCACAGGATGTTCACCATCCTACCGACAAGTGCTTTGTCCTCAAGGACAGAATTCAAGCCTTGATCGACGTTGGAGTCCTGACACTGAAGTCAGAGCAGAAGAAAGTCACGGCCAATATGGTGACCCTCGAGTTCGGCAAAACCCCAAAGGTCACAGTTCCTGACGGGACTTATCCAATCCCTGCGCCGCGGTTGGAGGTCAAGTATCCTCCAACTAAAACTCAAGATAATAAAGGTCTTGTTCCCTTGACATTGGAGACAGGAGAAGTCATGTGGATACATCCAGACCTTGTCCAAGACGTACAGTGGGATTCAAAGAAGCCCAAGTCAAAGGGCAAATTTTGCAATGTCATCTCCGTCCTGCCGACGATGACAATCTTACGTCAGCTTCCCTCAGTGATTCTGAAGGAGAAAAGCATGCTTGCACGACGCAGGACGATGTACCTCAGCCGGCGGGTACTCGATCTGGAAAATCATACTTAAAACAGTATGAGAAAGCTACTGACGAGACACAACAGCAAACGGCATCAGTACAAATACCAGCATCCGCTTCAGTTCCAACCAAGGGAAAAGAGAAGTTTAAGGAAGTCCGGTTTGACCATATCCTGAAGAAACCTTCAGGCCCAGGGCTTGACACGTCCTTTCATTTTGACATATTGGCCCAGCTGGCTAATGTCCCGGCTCGTATTAAAATACACGAGCTCCTTCGTCTCTCAAAAGAGACAAGAAAAGCACTCAGGGATGCGCTGGCAAATTCAGAATCATTCCTGACATGTATACCAGAGGTCCCTAATAATGACATTCAGTCTTCTTGTCCTGAATGCCATCATGCACAATTGAAGGTACCGACTATTACCTTCACAGCGGAAGATATGCTTCTCAAAGATAACAAGCACGATCGACCTTTGTACTATACCGGATACATCGGTTCAACATGCATTGAAAGGGTACAGGTTGATCCGGGGTCTGCACTCAGCATCATCCCCAAAAGGCTTCTCTACTTCCTCGGTATACCGCTGTATAGGTTGTCCGAAACCACTACTACAATATACGGTTTTAATGCCGGGAGTAGTCATCCACTTGGGAAAATTCGACTCCGTTGTCGAATCGGGAGCCTGAAGTCAGAAGTGACGTGCTATGTCATTGACGCTGACACATCATACAACTTGCTGTTAGGACGACCGTGGATCCACGCCAACTGGATCGTTCCCTCCACGCTGCACCAGTGCTTCAAATATGTTGAAGATGACGCGACAGTACGAACTGTCTTCGCAAAGAAGCAACCATTCAAAGGGGTGAAAAATTACTTCACTGATGCTCTCCTGTATCAAGAGACCGGCGAAACATCCAAAGAACCATTGCCAGATGATGATGATAGTGGCAATGAGGCGGATGCAGAATCTGAAGCGAGCATGCCAGTCATTTTGATTGGTGAACCAATTATAGCATGTCTTAATAATCCCCAGTGTAATACTCCTTCTGAAGATGAAGGTGAATGTGTAATTAATGATAATATTTCTTTGATTATCCTGCGAGTGTTGGGTTGTTTGAATCCATTACGGATAGCTCTCTGCACATGCCTTTACATAAACCAAGCGCGTCCGGTACACCCATGGAATCTATAGAAGGGGCCGCGCTAGCGATCCTTTCATCCAAAGAAGGTCAGTCACCGATAATTTTCGGCAGAACCTAACCGCGGGGATTCACAGACGCAGATTCAAGTTCAGACTCAGACACCCCACAATTCTTCCATTACGCGCGACCAGCGTGCCATATTATGAAGAAAATGGGGTACAACCTAAAGCAGGGAGAGGGCCTAAATTTCGGAAAAGGAAGGCGTAGTTTGCTGCGTAACTTTGTGCCAAAAGGGAAGCCTGCAAATTACTATGACAACACACGCAGGGGGTTGGGATATGTTACACCCACATCACCAGCAACGGTTCAATTCAAAGATGACAAACTAATTCCATCGCATTCCGCCTCATCCTCCGAGTGGGACTCAGATGTCAGTGTGGGAATGATGTTCGAGAATCTCACCGTTAATATGACTTCAAGCAGTCAATTGGAGCTTGCGGAAGCTACTAATGAGGAACCATGGGCCCAGCAATTAAACCTCCAATGGGAAAAGCGATTCGAACTGCGCGAATCACCTACTGAAGACAAGGTGATGCAAGTCAACTTGGGTAGTCAAGATCACCCTAAGCCCATCTTTATAAGTGAAAGCTTATCACTTACAGAAAAGGAAGAATTGATAATACTCGTAAAGGAGTATATAGACGTCTTCGCATGGAACTACGAAGACATGCCCGGACTTGATCCGCAAGTAGCCATGCACCGTCTGAATATCAAGCCCGACGCCAAGCCAGTCAAGCAGCAATAACGCCGGTTTTGCCCAAACATTATGGAGGCTATTGAAGCCGAAGTTCACAAGATCATTGCATGTGGCTTCATACGGGAGGAACAACATCCAGATTGGGTTGCCAATATCGTTCCCGTCCTCAAAAAGAATGGGAAAATATGGATCTGCATCGACTACCACGATCTCAGTACGGCTTGTCCTAAAGACGAATTCCCACTGCCATCACCGATGTCATGATTGACAATACATGTGGATTCGAAAGAATGTCTTTCATGGACGGCTTTTCAGGGTACAATCAAATTAAAATGTACCCCGACGACGAGAAGCATACTTCATTCCGAACACCCTTGGGGGTATACTGTTACATCGTGATGCCCTTCGGGCTAAAGAACGCCGGAGCAACCTATCAGCGGGCGATGAGTACAATCTTTCGCGATCATCTCCGAAAAAGGGTAGAATGCTATGTCGATGACATTGCTGTCAAAAGCCGCAACAAGAATGACCATCTTCGTGACTTGAGAACGATGTTCGACATAATGCGGGCTCATCAACTGAAAATGAATCCGACAAAATCCTTCTTGGGAGTTTCGAGCGGCAAGTTCCTTGGATTTATTGTTACATCAAAAGGGATTCATCTTGACCCAGACAAGGTCAAAGCCATTCAAAGCATGCATCCACCGAGGAATCTTAAGGAGCTCAGAGGCTTGCAAGGTAGACTGGCTTATATTAGAAGATTCATCGCAAATCTCTCAGACCGCTGTCAACCGTTCACCCGACTCATGAAAAAGGTGCTTCCTTCGTATGGGATCAAGCTTGTCAGGAAGCTTATGAAGACATCAAGAGATATCTCACAAAACCTCCAGTCTTAGTGGCTCCCACATCAGGAAAATCATTCTTGCTTTACGTGAAAGCTATGAACCATTCTCTTGGTACCCTCCTTGCTCAAAAAGACGATAATGGTCACGAACAGGTCATTTATTATCTAAGCAGGACTCTGATAGGGGTGGAATCTCGGTATAATCCTATCGAGAAGGAGTGCTTAGCCCTTGTCTTTGTCGTTCAGAAGACACGACATTATTTGGTTGGCCAAACCCATACATGTCATCTCCAGAGTGAATCCTTTGCGCCTTCTCATGATGAAGCCAGGATCATTGAATTCAAGATTAGCTAAATGAGCACTCCTTTTGTCTCAATATGACATGACCTTTATCCCTCAGAAGGCGGTTAAAGGCCAGGCCCTTGCAGAGTTCTTGGCTGCTCATCCAGTCCCAGATAACTCAAAACTTCACGAAGATATTTCGGATGAAGTCTTCGAATCCAATGTAACTTCAGAGGATGAAGTGTGGCAGATGTTCTTCGATGAAGCATCACGAATAGGCCCTGAGGGCAAGATCATCGCCGGTATGGGGGTTGTGTTTATCTCCCCACAAAATCACGTCCTTCCTAGAGCATTTTCTCTGACAGAATCGTGCTCCAACAATGTAGCAGAATATAATGCTCTACTTATTGGCCTTCAGCTCACCCACGGAATGGGGGTACGCTACCTCGAAGCTTATGGCGATTCAAAGCTGATTATCAATCAGGTTAAAGGCGAATATGAGGTCCGCCACGAAGACTTGGTGCCTTATTATCACACGGTCATCGAATTGGCTAATTTGTTTGAAGGTTTCTACATCGGGCACGTGTCTCGATCTCAAAATACCAAGGCGGACGCTCTTGCTGTATTAGCAACAACACTAGCCCTGCCAGCCGACACCGAGTATCACCTCACAGTGGCCACTCGACACCTTGTATGCTCTAAGCATATGTTAAGAACTAGAGAGGTCTATAATATCTCGACGGATCTTGAGCCGAGAGATTGGCGATTCCTCTCATCGACTATGCCTTACATAGTCTGCTGTCAGACGATCCTAAAGAAGCGGCATCTATCAGACGAAGGTCTCTCCGTTTTTACTACGATCCAACTTTGAAGACACTTTATCGTTGTTCATATGACGTTGTCCTCCTCCGTTATATTTCTAATTCAGAGGCACAGGAAGTGCTCAAAGAAGCACACGACGGCATATGTGGAGCTCATCAGCCAGGTCTAAAACTTAAAGACAGGTTGCATAGGCTTGGATATTATTGGCCAACCATGATAGCCGATGCCATCCAATATGCACGAAGGTGTAAAGTATGCAGATTCATGCGGACTTCATACACCAGCCTTCGGAGTTGCTCCACCCAACTATTGCTTCATGGCCATTCGAAGCATGGGGAATCGATGTCGTAGGGCCAATCAGCCCCTCTTCGACAAGAGGTCACGGTTTTCTTGGCAATAACCGATTACTTTTCAAAGTGGGCAGAAGCTATACCATTGGTTGAAGTCAAAACCTCTAACGTGGTTAATTTCATCAAACACCATGTCATCCATCGATTTGGTGTCCCTAGGCGGATCATCCATGATAATGGTCCCCAATTCATAAGTCAGATATTCTATCGGTTCTGCGATAAATACCGAATTCAGAATATGGCTTCGACTGCCTATAATCCCGCCGCTAATGGCTTGGCGGAAGCATTCAACAAAACAATCATCAAGTTACTCAAAAAGTTTGTCTCCTTGAATAAGCGAGATTGGGACGAAAAGATTGGTGAATGTCTTTGGGCCTACCAAACCACGGTTCGGACCCCGATAGGCAATACGCCTTTTTTCCTGGTGTACGGGTGCGAAGCAGTCATCCCGTTGGAAATCCAGATGCCGTCATTGCGAGTCACTTTAATGACTAAGATCATATCAGAGGACAATGATTGATTGCGTCTTCAAGAGCTCGAAGCCCTAGATGAGAAGCGGCTACAAGCTCAGCAACACATCGAGTTGTATCAAGCTCGAGTCTCAAAAGCCTTCAATAAGAAGGTCAAACAAAGAGTCTTTCAGAAAGGACATTTGGTTTTAGCCGTCAGACGACCGATGATTATGACGCACAAAACTAAAGGCAAATTTCAGCCTAAATGGGAAGGACCGTTTGTAATAGAAACAGTCTATTCAAACGGGGCATATCGCCTTGTGACTTCAGATGGCGATTTACTCATGATGCCGATCAATGGCAAGTTTCTAAAGAAGTATTATCCTTGATTAAGGATCCTTCTCATGATCAAGTTAACACTACACCTCTGATCAAGACCTTCAAATTAAAGGTACACATAAAGAGCTCTCTCTTCTTCTTCCAAATGGGATTATACAACCATAAATCAGTAGGAACCTGGTCATACACTGGTTGTCCCAAAGGAGAATCAAGGTTACACATGCGCTAACCAAACGATCCAACACCATTAACGGTTAAGGATAGAGGAAAATGTTGGCCTTTAAGCCCAACATAAGTCCTCGACAACTCATCATACTGAGGGGAATAGCATGGCTAGCCCGACTCAAACGGTAGTTAGTAAAGGCATATCAAACCCGTTGACAGCTGAGGATTTGCTAAAAATCCTAAGGGACCGTTCCCATTTGATTCCCTCTCCAAAATCACTTACCAATTCTCATCCATAGAATGGTAAGACCACATATAAAAAATCTTTCCATCCATTTTGCTGTTACGTTAACACTAAAACCTATGGCAGTGATTTCCTCGTTTCTCCCCGTGAGAACGAGACCCTTTCATGCTATGTTTAACAGTATAACCTCTGGCATCTATTTCGCTGTTACGTTAACATTAAACCTATGACAGTAATCTCCTCGTTTTTCGCGATGAAAATGAGACCCTTTTTCCAAATCCCATCAAAACTTTCGAGCTTGGTGGCTTCTCAACCGGTTATGTCATTGCGACCTCTGAACCGACAGATAGCCAAGTCTCACCTTTTAGTCCGTCAAGGACTACTCTGTACTTATTGACATTTACAAAAGACAAGTATCACCTTTTAGTCCGTCAAGGACTACCTTCGAGCTTGTTGACATTTACAAAAGACAAGTCTCACTTTTTAGTCCGTCAAGGACTACTCCGAACTTGTTGACATGTACAAAAGACAAGTTTTACCTTTTAGTCCGTCAAGGACTACCTTCGAGCTTGTTGACATTTACAAAAGACAAGTCTCACTTTTTAGTCCGTCAAGGACTACTCCGAACTTGTTGACATTTACAAAAGACAAGTTTCACCTTTTAGTCCGTCAAGGACTACCTTCGAGCTTGTTGACATTTATAAAAGACAAGTCTCACTTTTTAGTCCGTCAAGGACTACTCCGAACTTGTTGACATTTACAAAAGACAAGTTTTACCTTTTTAGTCCGTCAAGGACTATCTTCGAGCTTGTTGATATTTACAAAAGACAAGTCTCACCTTTTAGTCCGTCAAGGACTACTCCGAACTTGTTGACATTTACAAAAGACAAGTTTTACCTTTTAGTCCGTCAAGGACTACTCCGAACTTGTTGACATTTACAAAAGACAAGTTTTACCTTTTTAGTCCGTCAAGGACTACCTTCGAGCTTGTTAACATTTACAAAAGACAAGTCTCACTTTTTAGTCCGTCAAGGACAACTCCGAACTTGTTGACATTTACAAAAGACAAGTTTCACCTTTAAGTCCGACAAGGACTACCTTGAGCTTGGTGGCTTCTCAATCGGTTACGTCATTGCGACCTCTGAACCGACAGATAGCCAAGTCTCACCCTTTAGTCCGACAAGGACTATCTCGAGCTTGGTGGCTTCTCAACCAGTTATGTCATTGCGACCTCTAAACCGATAGATAGCCAAGTGTCATTATTTAGTCCGGTAAGGACTATTTCTTCATCATCATATGACAGAGCTTCGAGCTTGGTGGCTTCTCAACCGGTTACGTCATTGCGACCTCTGAACCGGCAGATAGCCAAGTTTCATCATTTAGTCCAATAAGGGCTATTTTCTCAAAAGGCCGCAATACAACTTGGAAGCGACAATTCAGAAGATAAAACAAGTTGGAAATACGATAGGGGAGTCAAAACAAAATTACTTTTATTGATTCCGAAAAGAAGGGATACATGAAAGCACATATATTACAAGCTATAAGGGTGCTCCATAAGATTTGATCCGTCCTTCAAGAAAGGCCAGCCTTGTCTTCCGATCATCAGCAGCCTTGACAAGCGCCTGCGACCTTAGCTCAGCCTCATTAAAACTCGCCGTCTGGGCCAAGCGAGCCTCAACCTCAACCAAGGTTGCCCTCTGAGCTAACTCCTGCCGCGAGAGTTCGTCACTCTGAGCTTTAAGCTGCTCAAGCCGCACAGTCTCTTCAAGACGCACTGGTTCAGCCTTGGATAAAAGAAGATTAGCCTTCCTGATCATCTCCTTGGCCTTTTCAATTTTATCTTCAGCGTCAAGAAGAGTACTGCTAGAAGCATCTATGACGTCCTCGAGCTCTACTTTCCTTATCTCCAAGGATTTCAAGTCAGAAGAAATGGCCTTAGCGGCTTCCTGAGCGGCAAGATGGGCTTCATGCATCTGAGCGACAAGGTGCGCAAGCTGCTTATTAACCGAAGACTCCAGGTCTGAATGGTTGAGACGGCGCCATTCCTCTACATCCCTCTCGAGTTGGTCTACCATGAGTTCCAATGCAGTGGCCTGGTCATCCCCTCCAAAGTCTCGAATACTCTCAATGTTTCGGGAGAAGACCACCTTTAGAGCAGAAAATGAAGTAGTCGAGCCTTTCAAAATCAAAGCGATGGATCGCTTCAAGTTCTTATAAAAGCTATCGACTAATTCGGCCAGAATTCATTCTCGGCCTCAATCACTCCTGGCAGACGGGCAGCCTCTGAAGATTCCACCGGCTTTATTGACATTACCGTGGAAGGAATAGTAGAAGTACTGGCTGCAGCAACATGAGAGATCGTCGGTGATCTCGGCGGAGTCTTCTTTGAAACCAGTACACTAGCCACAACCGAGGTCGGACTAGTGACTACTTCTGGGAGAGCGGGCTCAACCACCAGTGTTGGGGAAGTAGGACTTGTAATCACCCTCAGCTCTGCACCTGGCAAGATATATGGCGCTGGTGAGACTAAAGGCACCTCACTCATTGATATAGTTGGGAGTGAGGTTACCTCCGTGACTACCGTCCCCTCAATCTCTGTTCCCCTGGCTGGTTCAGGCTGATAAGAGGGCAGGTCGCCATACAAGGCATCCAACTCAGTAGCATCCGCTGCGGTCGAAGCACTTGCTTCACCCCTGGTCCCCTCAGGAAGATCGGTGGGCTCTCTTAAAGTCGACGCAGCCAGAGGCGAAACACCTGCAATAAGACTTTATTTAGGCAGGGCACAACAAATAGCAAGAGTCAAAAAGGTCAAGACAGTACCAAAAGATAATGTCGCCTCAATCGTTTTGGCGGCTGTATCAGTCTCTATGGGCTCCATCGGAAAATCTTTGGCGGAGTCAACACGAATGGCCGGCCCGCCTTCGCTTGCCGAACCCTCCGTGGTCCACCCAAAGGAACTAGAAGCTTCGGAACTTCATTTCGAAGTCCCAGCGCCCGAAGGACCAACATCAGCCGCATCACCTCCGGACTCTTCTAAGACGGCGAAGTAGCCAGCCTCATCGCCCTTCTTATAAGTGAACAAGGGATTATAATGCTCCCCTTGTTCTCCGACAGTTTCAGCTCTCAGGCTTCTCACCGCTTCGGTGCCTGAATCACAAAGCAAATAATGAGCTATCCGGAATACATGAAAAGTATATTACATGGATGAAGCTGATCTTACCCAGGTCCGGAGTGGCTTCGTCAGTAGTCGGTTCAGGAACCGACAGTTCAGCTACTAATGGGGCAGGAGGAGGAAGTGCTGCAGATGGTTCACCCTCTGCAACAACCGTAGGAGCGTAGCGACGAGGCTTCTTCACTACCCTCTTCCTACGAGATCCACCCTCCCGTTTTCGTTTGAAGTGGACGTCAGAGTCTTCTTCCTCCACTTTTCTACATCAACATGTTCTACGGGGGCCGTCCCCACTACGTCAGAAGCAGCTGCTGGAGCCTCAGCACCCGTCTCCGCTTCGAAGCGAGACTTCCTGCATCCGAGGCTTCACTGTCATCAACGGCAATGAACTCCCCTATGCCTGGGACGCGAACCCTTTTACCCTCGTTTTTCTCAGAAACCTTCTGCTTCAGCCGCTGAGAAATTAACTTCACACCAGAAGAATTAGCAGAGAATCTGAGGGGTGTGGAGTTTGAGGTTGCATACCACTGGCAGAATCCCAGGGTCATCAGAAGGTTCGGAGTCCTCAGCGGCATGCACAGCCGCGCCTCGGTACAGCCTGCGATGAAGAACTGCCAGGCACGGGCTCCATCAATGAGGCTCCCCATGAAAGCTAGATTGCTGTTTGGGTTGCCCACGTACAGTTGGTCATATCCAAACTGACAGGCAAACCTACTTGGAATGTAAGGCTCCAAGTAGCAGGTGTCCCCGCTTCTATACAATAAATGTAAGGGCCGAATGCTAACCAGCCACTCAAAAATTCCCCGGCTCAACGACGTCTGCCCTTCTCCCACATTCTTGAACTCTTCACCATAGCCCGCATCCCGAATATAGGGGAAGCAGCGGAAAAGGCTATAGACGTCATAGCAGCTCAGCCATTTACGGGCCGCAGCCACGTAAGTCTTCAGCCATGAACATCCTTCGAATCGGCGAGAAGCGCCATTCGAACACCTTCTGGGGGGTCCTCTCCGGCTTCAATCAAGGAGGGACAGTGCAGGGCGAACCACGCCATCAAATAAGTATACGGTAGACCTATTCTGGGGTTTGGTCCGCGTGGGGCAAAATAGTTCCTTTTCCCCGCTTCGTCGTTGGCGGCCTACAGAAAGCCTCCATCAATGCGCGAAGGCCTCTTTGAATACAGCACACCATGGCCGGAAGAAGTCCCAGAGAACGACCATGGACTAGACGAACCGCAGGCAGCAAGACAGTCGGATGAATGATGTCGCCCGAAGAAGACGACACCACACACCTCTTCAACCAGACCGTCAAGAAACCAGCCAGCAGTGCCTTCCGGGATGTCGGCCGACGAGCCTGATAGTGGAAACTCCAAAGGATATCACCTTTCTCATAGGGGCCGTCATCTTCTTCTAAGATTAAATCTCCTTGAGAATGCTTTTGCATCCGGCTGAAGATGTCTTCGTCAGCAACTTCACAATGAGCCGCTTCAGGAGTGTTTTCCATATCGGGGAACAAATAATCTCCCCAACTCTTCAAGCTGCATGAAGTTCCCTTATTGCTTCCATGCATACTAGAGCAAATGTACAAATGGCACATTAATTCCCGGTAGGTCTCAAACAAGGCGGGCTCCTGCTTCTCCAGAAGTGTCAATTCCGCCTCGCACGGGAAGTATTCTTCATATGGGAAAGATCCCAAAGGCAGAGCAGAGACTTCCCACATCTCATGCAGAGCCATACCCAGTTCGCCAACAGGGGTGAAAAAAGTCCCTATAGCCGGGCAATATAACTCGAAGATGGCGTAGAAGTTCGCTATGCTCATCTGAATGCCATAGCAGGTCGCCCTGACGGCCTCATAAAGATTCAGCCTCTCCATATCCTCCTCAAAATGAGCAAGGACATATAAAGTCAAATCCCTTCACCATGCCTTCGGAGGGTGAATCCAGCCCGGGGTTCTGAAGTCAGTGGCTGTATAGTTCCTATGAACTTTAAAGAATTGATTGCCAAAGGTTTGTGCCACTGCAGGATTTTCTCCCACTGGGATGTCTGGCAGTACATTCCCAGGGTGTAGACCCATTGTGCAACGAGGAGGCCCCGCTCTTGCGTAACCAGGAGAGTGGAGTATCATTTTCCTACGTGGACGGATTCAGTACTCCGACTCACTTGCCACGGCATCTTCCGAGCCTTCGTCACGCATTGGAAGAAAGACAAGGGAAAGTGCCGCTTGCTGGACGGGAAATAGAACTTCTCGCCATTTAATTGGAAAATCCACTGCCCCTCTCCGGCCAGCAGCTGGCGATCATGGTCTGGCGCCGCATCTCCAAACATGAAGCCGGGCTTCCGATGGATTCTTCGGTTAGAATCTTCGAGGGGAGCAGTAGTCAAGATGCTCCTCATGGTGCGTTGATCTCCACCATAAATAAGCGTGTCCCGAGCAGGAGAGCTCCGCTCGCTGAACAGAGAAGCCTGCCCTTGGAATTGCAGGCTGACATTGCCATCTAGCCCCCTGGCTGTGCCAAACAGGCTATTCAAAGGACCAGGAGTGTAGTGCACTGCAAGGAAAAAAACTGATTAGTTCATCAGTCAAGCAAAGGTTAAAACAAAAATACAATTTTCGTTAAGGCTTAGCCTCGCTCTCCAAGCGAAGCTGGCCTGACGATAGCTTCGCCCCGAAGCTTAGCTTCGCAGCTGCAGTCTAACTCCGCACTTCACACGAAGGCAGGATACAGGAAAATATCCAAGTGTTAGCTTCGCTCTAGAAGGTTAGCCTCGAACAACAGAGTGCGACAAAGCCCTAAGGGCTAACTTCGTCAGAAGGATATTATGGTTTATTTTTCAAAGGACAGCTTTGCATCCTGTTACTTAACAGGATGTAAACCGCCTAAGGGATAGCTTCGCCTGGAAGCTTAAAGAAGGACTCTTCAGTTCTTGGATTCCTGATCAAGAAATCTAGGGAAATTCAGGGAGTTGAATTCCCTAAGAATAACAATCATAATTGATCATTTTGGGCTTATCTAAAGATTGCCAGAAATCGGCTTTAAAGGAGAGACGGCAGTCTCTAATCAAAAGGGAAAGATCCCTACCAGCGATCGGCCGTTCGATGGCCGGAGGAGGAGAAGGACCCTCCGTTGCAGAAGTTGCTACCTCTTTTCCCGCTCGCCTCTTGGGAGCCATTGAAGAACAGTAGAAGTTCTTGAATTCTTGAACAAAGAAGAAGAAGAAGAAGAAAAAGAGTCAAGTGCTCTGTAAATTTCAAAGAGAAGTGATGCCTTCTCTCTCAGCCTGATGAGGCTTTTATAGGCCGATGAGCGCCTGAAACGACGCCTCGAAAATAGTACAGGCTGTCGTTTCAAATTAATTTGAAACGGCGCCTAAAGCGCCTTCCCGAGAAGCGCTAATTCAGCCCCACTAAGGGCTAACTCCGCCACGAGTCAAGTGCGGACTTCGTGCGACGTATCGTTAACTTCGCCGAAAAGTTTGCCATAGCTCCGCCAAAAGCACAGTCCGAACTTCGCGAAAATGCTTATTTCGCTGGAAGCGCGTTCCTGATTTAGAAAGGATTCTATCTTTAACTTCGCGTGAAGTCTAGGTCCGCCGGACCAATTCAAGTGTTCTCAAATCAAAAGAGAAAGTATAGCAAATCAGATGAGCAGAAAATAAACTTTTATTGATTTAAAAGGGAAGGTACATTGATACTACTACATCAAGGTTATGTTTCATACAAGAGAGTCCTTTGCTCAATAGGCATACAAGTGGTCCTATCTATTTTCAAGCCAAACCAACTGGACACGAAGGGCCTTCCTCCTGCACAAGGCCGTAATCCTTCGCATAAGGACAGATGGTGCCACCAGGACAGATGGTGCCACCAGGAAGATGAACCTTTCGTAATCAAAATTGGCAAAGGACTAATCGCCACCAGCAGGTTGGATCTTCTTTGATGAAAATTGGCAATGGGAAGATCCGAGACCTTACAGGTGACGTCCGCTCTCCCGAAGTGGATCATCTCGGATAAGCGGCTACCAGCCTCGCCTCGAAGTGGATCATCTCGGATAAGCGACTGCCAACCTCTTCTGGAACGCACATCAGCTGCCCCAGTTTGTTCCTCCTGCTTAGGATTAAAGTTTCAACTGAAAAAGCAAGAGGCAACTTTTTGGTTTCTTTCATCAGAACAAAAGAATGGCGAACATAGCCCACTGCAATGCAAACTGAAACAAGTTAGCAGTAAGTCAAGGGAAAAGCTGCAAAAATGCTAAGTCAAATTCTTTGAGGCGAAGCAATTTATATCCGATTCAGTTAAAGACTGATTTCAGTTAAAGCAGAGGATAGCCTCGCTTGCACAGTGATGATGGGCTAGCTTAGCATAAGCCAAGTCCTAGCCTCGCCGATATGGCTAAGCCAGACTGATCCTGAGGGACACAGTCTTGACCCCACCTATATGGCAAGACTGGCTCAACTTTGAAGAGACTAAGTCTCAAGTTTTGCCTGTGTGGCGAACTTAACAAGCATGCAATTATCTTTCTTTGTTCAAAAGATAGCTTCGTCGGGAAGCTAGGAAACAGGAATGAAACCCTTCTCTGCAGATCAACAAGGGAAATTAATTCCTGAGGCAGCTGTTAAAGCTAAATTAAAGGAGATAAACTCCCTAAAGTCCATTGGTAAAGTCTCTGGATGACCGAGACTTACCGGTCCTTGGTCGGGTAATGACCAGAGTGGGCATCCCCACTAGTTCAGAGATCTGCGTATCTCTCTCAAATAACCAAGAGAAGAGAAGAGCAGACCGCTTCTTTTCAGAGGACCTCAGATGTCCTATTTATAGGCCTCATGGCCTGAGCGCTGTCACTTCAAGCATGGAAGCGCGAGCGCATTTAAGGCATTTATTGAGCCTTGAAAAAGGGAACAGTTTCCCTCGAAATCGTGCAAGGGAGGAATGATCTCCCTCATTAAGGCATTTATTGAGCCTTGAGAAAGAGAATATTCTCCCTCGGAAACGCACAAGGGAGGAATGATCTCCCTCGATTAATGCAAGAGAGGTTATTCTAACCTCGAAAAAGGAGCAATCCTTCTCGTAATTAGCCAAAGGCTGTTGGCCTCGGGAAAGGAACGACATTCCGAAGCGAACTTATTCCGGGAGGCTCAGGCGCGGAGCTACCCAGACGCGAAGCTTCCAGACGCGAAGCTACCCAGAGTCGCGAATACACACAATTCTTTAGCGAATCTATCCCAAAGCAGGATTGAAAGCGAAGCTGAACTCAACCACTATGGCGACGTTCGTACTCCACATACCTCCGATCAAGCAATTCAAAGTATTTCGAAGTCTGAGCCATTGCAGACTTTCGAAAACTTTGAAGGGGGTCTTGTTGACACTTTAAAAAAGACAAGATTCTGACTGGCCTGAACAATGTCTACACTTGTTGACATTTACAAAAGACAAGTGAAAGATAGGCTGATTGGTCTGAACAATGTCTGAACTTGTTGACATTTACAAAAGACAAGAGATAGACAAGCTGACGACCAGTTCTGTACTTGTTGACATTTACAAAAGACAAGTGACAGGTAAGCTGACGACCTCACCCATCTCCGAGGGACAAAGAAGCAACTTGGCAGACAATAAACCCGGATTGCCTCTAAACAGACCTCAGCAGGTCTAAGATGCTAGCACTTAGCATCACATGAGCCCAAAGGGATAGCCTCGCCTGAGAGGCTAAGATCATCCAACTTCGCCTTGAAGACATTCACAGTTCCGCCAGGGAGCTAACTTATAGCTTTGCCTGAAGTACTCAGTTAACTCCGCAGAGAGAGTTAGTTTCGCTTGAAGCCGCACGCAACCGCGCAGAAGGATGTTCGGTAGCTTCGCCACAGACGATATCTAGCTCCGCTGAAGAGCTATTTTCTGACTTCGCCACATGCGCCTTCCAGCTCTGCTGCGAGCTCAACGCGGGCAGCTCCGCTACGGGTCTGATTTGGTCAACCTTTGACCAATTAAATCTCTAGATGAGATCAAATCCAATCAAGATCAAATCTAAGATCAAATTTGACAGTTGATTGCCATAATCTCTTGACTCTTCTAAAACGAGTAAGAGGATCAGGGGAAATCTTTCAGCTATATGGAAAGAATCAAAACAGATCAAGAGGATCAACCGACTTGCTATTTCCTCGCAGAAGCTGATTCTAGCCTCGCATCAAGGTTACTTTCCAGATTTAAACAGATTTGATTCAATCTGTTTCTATATTTTTGAGGGACAATTATACCCTTGCTCTCCCTATAAATAGCCCACCAGGGGCACAAGGAGAGAGGACCATGAGGCGTGCATGAAGAGCTCCCACACACGCAAGGACTTCTTCACGACTTCTCGAAAGGACGCACCGCGCGTACAAACAGAGATCTATTCTCTTGAATTCAGAGACTTTTAGAGAGCTGCTTCTCTAATCAGGGTGCTCATACCCTAATACCTTCTTCTTAAGGAATCTCCGGAACCAGGCGAGAAGGAATTCCTAAGTGAAGGCAGTTTTGAGAAGAAACAAGAGGGTTCTACCAACCTTCTGTTCTCTGATTCCCCAAACCAGGCGAGAAGGGAATCTCATCGCTCGCATCGTTAAAGGGACAAAGTGATCGCGCGCTGACCAGACTCCTATCGGCACACTTCTCCAGAATCTCTGAGGAGATCTACTTGTAATCTTTTGTATTACTTGTAATTTAGCTCCTCAACTCTTTTTTTTGTAAGTCTTCCCCTTTGCAAATCAATGGAAAACTTATAGCATAAGCATTATCAGTTAGTTTCTTCAAGACTTGAAATGGACCAGCACTACAAGCATGTAACTTCTTAACGGTCCCAAGAGAAACCGTTCCGAACGAATTCGAACCATCATAAAATCACTAACATTTAAAAGTTTTTAGTCATTTTCTAACGTTTGCTTGTAACTTATAGTGGGCATTGTTTTGAGCTATCTTATCACTGATCTCCTTATGTAGTTCGTGCATATGTGATGCAAATACAGATGTAGACTCAGATACTCCATAATGGTCAGCATATGGATGAGATCAATGTGTTACCTAGGTCTAAAACTATAAACAATCTCATGCAGACTCTACCTATTGACAGATGAATTATATGTAAAGGAAGGCGATGGTATCGACAGTAGAGGATGAAGGGGGTGGTGGCCAGAGCAGCAAGGGCAGTAGGGAAAAGGAGGAAGCGACAACAAGTGGTGATGGGGAAGGTGGAGTCGACAGCAGAGGCAGGAAAGGAAAGTGCAGGCTCCTTTCTTTAGTTCTTGATCATGGGCCTTCGCACTGATCAAGTTAATTCCTTCAGTTTCTTGGGCAATAAGTGTTTACTCAGGCTGTCCAACCTTGGGTCGGGAGGGCAGTAGCTTAATATTCTTACCCTTATGTTCAAATTGATACATGTTGGATCGATTATAGATGATGACATTTTTGTCGAATAACCATGATCGTCCTAGGATAATTTAACCCACGTCCATGGTAACCAAATCAGTTCTTGTCCTTGTAAAAGTTAAAGTCAATCGAGACAAGACATCGTTGCTTCACTTCTAGGTCCACGGGGTTAATCCAAGATATCTTATACGAGTGGGGATGGGTACAACCTTTAATCCAAGCTTTTTGATCACTTTGGACGATACTAAATTGATACATCGTCCACTATCCACAATCACGTTATAATTCCTATCTGCTATCTTAGTGAACATGTGAAAGATTGCAACACTTCTCTCATCATCCTTTTCTATCGATTTTGAAAAGGCACACCTGACGATGGACAAGTGAATTGAAAGTGCTTGCTTAATGCAACTATATACAACATCTTCAATTTTGTAATCGTCATTGAATTCATCACCTACTTCTTAATCCATATGGTAAGTGAACTCCTCTGAATCAGATTCAGAGGCTTCAGTGGGAGCTTCATCAGTTATGGCGATCTTGACGGATTGGAGCAATTGACAACCATGTGTTCATATCCTTGGCACTTATAGCACTTTGTAGTAGGGCTAACCTAGTAGAATTCCCATTCGGGGCCTTTACTTCTATTGTCCCATTCAACGCTTTTGCCCTTACATCACTCCTACGCGAGGGTGGAAGGGTATTAGACCTATGAGACTGGGTAGTTTGGGAAGGTCTAGACATGATTGTTCTCTGGTCATGGCTCTAGACGTGTGGTTGGACCTAGCAACATCTAGGTCTTGAACTAAAACGCAGGCATTCTCGAATTTGGTAATTTCACGAGCTTATAGTTCCATTCTTAAGTCTTCTCTAAGCAGCTTTGAATTTAGAGTGGATTTGGGCTTCACTTTCTGTGATGAAGGCACTGTAACTGATGATAAATTCGCCAAACTTGACAATGCATTCCTTCACCGATTTGTTGCCTTGACTGAATTGGTGCCACCTGCCTAAAAGGCGGACATAATAAGATGGCGGCACATACTTGCCCTTGAGAATATTCTTCATAGTGGTCCATGTCTCTATAGGTTGTTGAGCTCGAGATGCTCACATTTTCTTCATGTTGGTCCAGTATTGGTTGGCCTGATCGGTCAACTTCATGGATGTGAACCTAACCTTCCTAGGCTCAGAAAGGGGATACCATATGAAATATACATCGACGTTTTGATGCCAATCTAGAAAAAGTTGGGGTCTAAACAGCCATCAAATGTAGGCACTTAATGCTCTTCAAATATCGTTCATCGAGATTAGGTGTATTATTTGGAGTATTATGCCTATTATTTGGCTGCAATGGAGGTTCCTCATTTACAGGTTGCTCAGGGGCAGTTTCTAATTGGCCAGTCTCTCATCGGTCATTTCTTGATTTCGGTTCACAGTTTGGGTTAAGGCATCAAGCTTAGTTTGTGTGCCGGCAGTGTTACGACAAGTTGGGCTATTTGAGATAGTATATGGGTGTAGGGGGATTCACTAGTCTATCCTAAAAGATAAGGTCCACCCCTATAGATTGGCAAAGCACTAAACAAAATCTAAATGAAATGAAAGAGGACACAACTCTAACTAGATGTAATTTTTTTAGATTATTATTATTGTTAGTATAGATAGATAATAAGGTAATTGGTTTATTGGGTTTACATTACACATAACTCAATACTCATTTATAATCTCTATATATTGAGATGAGATCTCTCTAATAAATCTAGACTCCTAGGGTTTTGTTATTTCAACATGGTATCAGAGCATAAACAAAAACCCTCGTCATCCTCTCTTCTCCTTCTCTCTCTCTGCACTCCAAAATCTCCACCACACTTCCTCTCCCCTTCCTAAGCCCTGCCGCCACCCTCACAAGGTCTGCCGCCCCCCACAACCTGCCGCCACCTCACAAGCCCTGCCGAAGGACCCCAGGGCCTACTGCATTGGTCTGAAGGCCTGCCGAAACATCCCCAAGGCCTGTCAACCTCTCCAAGGCATGTTGCACTATTTTTGGAGGTTAAAAACTGGTATGGGTCTTTTTTTTTATCTGGATCTGATCAATTCCCAAGGCTTCCTGCCTCATGGTTATGATCTGCTATGACTTATCTCTATGCCTAGTCTAATCTAATCTACTCCGAATTCTAATCTGATCTGTTCTGCCTTTCAACAATAATCTGATTTGCTTTCTGACTACTACTGTTTGCTTTTGGTATTATCCTTGATTGGCTGCAATGTCGAGTGATATGAGTTCTTTCTTAACTCGAATCTCATTACCGATAGTTGAGACTTCTATACCCAAGATGATGTTGGGAACTTTGGTGAAGTTGAATGAGATCTTCTCTTCTGTAGTCAAGCATATGACTATTCGAATATTATTGGCAATAGTAGCTCAGTTTGATTTAGAGCTGGAGCAGATAGTTGTCAAAAAAGAATTTCTACACGGTGAGCTGAAGGAGATATACATGAAGCAAACTGAATGTTATATTCAAGAAGGTCAAGGAAACAAGGTGTATCTTCTAACTAAGTCCCTCTATGAACTTAAGCAGTCTCCCAGGTAGTGGTACAAATGGTTCGACTCTTTTATGATCAAGGCCAGTACAACCGATATGAGTATGACAGTTGTGTCTATTTCAAATAAAATGATAATCCGACATATTTATTGTTATATGTGGATGATATGCTGATTGCTGCAAGAAATAAAGCATATATTCAGAAGTTTAAAACTTAGCTAAAGAAGAAATTTGATATGAAGGATTTGGGAGAAGCCAAAAAGATCTTAGGTATGAAGATCACTCGAGACAGAGGGTCAAATAGACTTTGATTATCCCAAGAGCTCTATATTCTCAAGATGTTGGAGAGATTCAACATGACGAAAGAAAGACTAGCTACCACTCCTTTGGCAGGTTACTTCAAATTATCCTCCAAGCAATGCTCACAATCACCAGAAGAGGAGGAGAAGGAGATGTCTCGAGTATCGTATGCTAGTGCAGTGGGATCACTCATATATGTTTGGTCTGCACTAGGCCCGACTTAGCTTATTCAGTTAGTACAGTAAGTCAATTCATGTCAAAAGAAAGTAGCATTGAGAACCAATGAAGTAGGTGCTATAATATCTGCAAGAGACTGCAAGACTAGGCATGGTGTTTCAGAGATTGAAAACAGGGAAGCCTAGAGAATTACAAGGCTATGTTTATGCAAATTATGCAGGAGATCTTGATCAGCGAAAATCTACGATGGTCTATATGTTCACGACAGCTAAGTGCATCATTAGTTGAAAGGCAGAGTTACAAGATATGACTGTTCTTTCAAAAATAAAGACTGAGTACATGGCTGCAATTGAGACATCAAAGGAAGCTTTGAGGTTGAGAGGATTAATCGAGACTTTTGTATAATACAGGATTTGTTTGGATTCATTGCGACAGTCAAAGTATTATTCATCTTGCGAAGGATCATATGCATCACAAGAGAATAAAGCACATTGATATGAGGTATCATAAGATATATTAGTGATTCGCAGATGAGAAGTTGATTAATTTGGTGAAAATTAACACGAGGAAGAATCCAGCATACATGATGACAAAGACCATCCCAGTTGAAAAGTTCAGAGCATCTCTGAACTTCATCAAGGTTCTCCAAAGGTAAGGTGGAGAATGGGCTCATGGAAAGGAGCCATGTAAAGTCACAAAAGGGAGGAGAAAGTGTAGTGAATGACCAAGGCTAATTTTTATGAAGAGAATCAATGAACAATGAGTCAAGATGGAGATTGTTAGTATTTTAAGTGCCTCATATTCACTGGAGAAGAATCAAGAATCAGGTGGAGCTATTATAAGCTTCAGAGATCATGCATGGACATGTACATGCTTTATGCATGTTCTCAGTCGACTAATAGATTTTATTAGCTGACCAGGTTCTAGGTTAGTCGACTAATACTTGAGTGTAGTCGACTAGGACTTGTCACAGAAAGTTGGGGTTTCAAATTTTGTCAGAGTATTGGACTAATTATTAGGTATAGTCGACTAATACTTCGTATTAGTCGACTATTATTGCGTTATGGCAGTTTTCTTATATGGTTTTGTTCTCAGTTTGGATTATATTCGGGTTTCTTTCTTTCTATGAGGCGAGGCTGATTGGATTATTGAAGTTTAGGTTGGATTAGGATCATCCTAAGGCTTATATAAACCCTTCGGGATGGCCTTATGAAGGCAAGTCAAGGAAGTCAAGTTTATAAGAAATTTCATCATTAAGAGTTGTAAGAGAGAGAGAGATCTTCTTGTAACTCTTATATTTTCTTTTCTGTTTTAATAAAAATTTCTCCCTCTTCCCCGTAGACGTAGGCACTCTTGTCGAACTACGTTAAATCTGGTGTTTTTTTGATTGTGTGGTGATTTAGTCTCATATGCTTGCTAGTGGTAGATCTTCTACGCTTCCACTGTCGAGTCTTCAACTCGTTGTTTCTCTATTTTTGTATCAACATTGATCAACAACATATTGAAGTCGAAGCGATAGCCAAGGTCATAGAACATTTCGAGGCCGTGGAAGAACAAAAGGCCGTGGACAGGAATGGAGAGGCGATTTTCAATTCAAAAATTATGAAAATCAAATTTCAAAGTTCACAAGAGGCCGCGGAAGAGGAAGATCCTTTGAAAGAGGAAGGTATAATAAATCTCAAGTTCAATATTTTAATTGCAAGAAATATGACCATTATGCATCAAATTGTTAGAATCATACTTCCAACTATATTGAAGAAGAGAATATTATGTTAAAAGAAGAGGCGAAGAAGAAAATATTGTTCTTTTAGCATTAAAAGTAGATGGAGAAAAAGAAGACGTGTGGTATCTTGATACATGTGCAAGTAACCATATGTGTGGGAAGAAAAATATGTTCGGTAACTTGAACGAATCCGTGAATGGCCAAGTCACTTTTGGTGATTCTTCAAAAATCCTAGTAAAGAGAAGAGGTAAAATTCTTATTCATCAAAGAAATGAAAGCTGCTAACACATTTCAAATGTTTATTTTGTTCCAAACATTAAAAACAATATCCTAAGTTTAGGCTAGTTGTTGGAAAAGGGCTATGATATACATATGGCAGATCGTACTCTTTCATAAAAGAGAAACAAAGAAGGATGATTGCAAAAGTCCAAATGACGAAGAATCGGATGTTTCTTCTTAATGTCCAAAGTGGTGGTGTGAAGTGCTTGAAAGCATATGTGAAAGACACCTCGTGGTTATGGCACTTGAGATTTGGCCATTTAAATTTTAGCGATCTCAAGTTGTTAGCGAAACAAAATATGCGAGAGGATTCTCATTCATTAATATCATTTGAGATACTCTTTTATTTCTACTAAGGCCACAGAATCACTCCCAGTTAGCAAAATGTCATCAACATACACAACCCGTATCACTGAGCCAGACATAGTACGATGAACAAATACTAAAGGATCTGAATGACAATGAGCAAATCCAATACTAGAGATAACTATGCTGAACTTCTCAAACCCTGCCCTTGGACTCTGATTGAGTTCATAGTTCACCTTCCTAAGTCTACAAACAATATTCTCTCCCTGAGCAATATACCGTGAAGGTTGCTCCATATAAAAGTTCTCCTTCAAGTCCCTATAGAGAAAAATATTCTTGACATCTAGTTGAAATAAAGGCCACTCCATATTAAAAGCAATAGAAAACATAATTCGAATGTAGTTCAACCGAGCAACTAGTGAAAAAGTCTCAAAGTAGTCCATGCCATAGGTATGAGTGTATACCTTGGAAACAAACCTGAACTTATACCTATCCACAGAAACCATCAGGGTGATACTTCAAGGTATAGACCCATGACAACCTACAACAACATCAGCTTTGGGTGCATAGATCAACTCCCAAGTTCCTCGAGAAATAAGACCATCTATCTCCTCATCTATAGACTGCTTCCAGGCAGGTATCAATATAACCTCCTCATACGGCTTGGGTAAAGATACAGAGGACAAAGACATGACAAACTGGTGAAAGGAGGGAGTAAGATTATCATATGAAATAAAATAAGAGATAGGATGATCAGTACAAGACTGTTTACCTTTGCGGAGGGCAATAGGAACATCAAAATCAGAGGAAGATACTAACGGCTGAGGAGGTGGACCTTCTACTGGAGAGGAGGTGGCCGGAACTGGTTCAGAGGCAGAAACTTTTTGCCAATGAGTGTAGAGATGTCTGAAATCTTTTTTCCGAGGTGGCTTTGCTGTAGGTAGCACTGTAGTATCTTTTAATGATACTGGCAAAAACATATCATGGATAAAAGCAGGTGCAGGTCAAGGAACAGACGGTGAAAGAAAAATAAATTCTGATGCAATAACTGGATCTTGTGGAGAAAAATAAAGAAATGAAATGTGACATCAGCTGACAAAAAATACTTTCTGGTGATGGATTATAGCACCGGTATCCTTTTTGAGTTTGAGAATACCCAACAAAGACACATTTTATAGACTAGGAGACAAGTTATCCAGACCTGAAGACAAATCCTAAACAAAACATGTACAACGAAAAAAACGGAGAAACTAAGAAGATACTTTTGTCAGGATATTGACATGAAAAAGGGATTTTACCATGAAGAACTGAGGAGGGCATCCTATTAATTAAAAGATATGCGCTTAATACTGTATTTGTTCACAAATACTTTAGAACATGCATATGAATCATCATAGTTCGAGCAATATCTAGGATGTGTCTGTGTTTGCGTTCCGCAACACCATTCTGTTGGGACGTATGAGAGCAGGAGGTTTGATGAATAATCTTATTCTAAAAACAAAAAAGAGACATATTATTTTTCATATGTTTTAGGGTATTGTCAGTACGAAGCACACAGATAGAGGTAGAAAATTGAGTTTTTATTTCATTATGACAGAGTTTGATGACACCGAAACTTCAGACCTCTCTTTTAGTAAATATAGCCGAGTCATACGAGAGAAATCATCAGCAAAGATGAGAAAATATCTAAAACTTTTGGATGAAGGTACACGATTAGGACCCCAGGCATCAGAATGAACTAACTCAAATGCAGAACTACTACAGTTATTGACTCGACTTGAAAAGAGACATGATGATGCTTGCCCATCTTACAAGGTGCATACCAAGTGTAGAGAAAGAAAACTCAAAAGAAATTATTGACCGAAGCTTTTGCAATGAGGGATGACCCAAACGCCAGTGCCAGAGTAGAATAGGATCAGGTTGACCTGTAACTAAGCCATTATGGGATACTCCATCATCTAAATATTACATGCCTCCTCTCTCATGACCTGAACCAATCCTCCTCCCATTTATCAGGTCTTGAAAGACACAGTAAGAAGGAAAATAAGTTACACTGTAGTTATGTTGTTTAGTAAACTGGCTGATAGATAACAAGCTTATAAAAAGTTTGAAACATATAACACATTTTTAAGGATCAAGGATAAAGTAGCCTGAACTATCCTATCACCAAGGACAGGAGATTGTATACCATCAGTAATATTAACAGAAGAAAATTGAGTGAAAAGATGTAAATAGGTGAATTTATCCTTAATACCTGTCACGTGAGATGGGGCTCCTGAATCTAATATCCAAAGTCTGTGAGAAGAGGCAATATAAGCATTCATACCTAAAGAAGATGGATGAGTTAATGAATGACCTGTCTGATAGGACTCGAGCTAACTTAACCTGTCATACTCATCCTGTGACATCTGAATAGTAGGAGCACCAGAAGGTGCAGAGGTAGTATCCGAGAGAACATGAGCAGTATCAGCAGAGAGCCAACATGGAGAAACTGAAATCACCTAGAGGAGGGTGAATAGGTGACTAGCTAAACTAATAGTGGATTAATGCGGAATTAAAACTATTTAAGCAAACTAAAATTCTTAAGCACAACACACCAAGTATAACACAAGAGTGCAGCCGAATTCCCCGTTAAGGGCTCTGGACTATCTCCTCAAGATTCTTCTAGATAAGAGTTGAGGTGCCGCTATGGCTCTCTTGGTTGAATACAAGTGTGAGCAAACAATCCCCAAGCATGTATCAATATAAGCACAAATATATCAAGCAAGTAAAGATATGAGCAATAAGCAGAAGCAAGATATAAAGACAAGTGAGAGATAGAGAGCAATCACAAACATGGGCGATTTGTTCGAGGTTCGAGCACCCTTGCTCTACGTCCCCTCCTTCAACACTATGAAGGATTTCCACTAGAATCGATCCCACTGGACCACTCTGTCCTAGCTTTAACGCGGGTCTCAAACCCCGCGTTTATGGCCTCTACGTGATGCGACTCCCGCGTCTGCGACTCCTACGTCTTCATCCCCTCTCCTTCTAGGTCATTCTCTCTCCTCCATATAATATAATCTTTACTATATTGAACGCGTTTACGCATTAGTTACCAGGATTCCGGAGATCAGGCATTTCACGGTGTTTTCTGAAGTTCTAGGCGAATGCCCTCGCCTTCCCTTTGGACTTTTCCCGCATTGTCGGGTTGACTTGCATTGTATCATGTATTTGTATTGGTAATCTCGTTTGGATTATGATGTACATAAATGTTATGTTATCTCTTATAACATTCCCCTGTTATGACATGACTTATCACCTATCACCCACCTGAACACTTATCATTTATGACTAACTCCTAACTCATGATTATCATAATACGGGAATGTAATACCTGATTGCTTGTTATGAACTCCTGTTATGCTTGATATGTACTCCTATTATGACCAGTTATGTTTCTACTTATTCCCGTAATCTGATAATGATGTTTAATAAGCCATAAAAAGGATGACTTACTCGGGGAATGGGAGAAAGTGATGGATGCCGGTATGATGCCTTGCTTATAGTAGTGGAATACTAAAATCGACGATTCGTGTTAGGGGGATTTCAGGCCCCCAGAAGATGCGTGTTAGAAGGATTTCAGGCCCCCAAATGGCTGTGTCCCAGGCGGACGGGAACTACTATAAATATGTGCTATCAGTTCTTCATCAGCTTCCAATAACCAACCTCGACTTACTTATATATGGATGTATGTGTGTTGAGATGTACACCAGGACATATACCTAGATATATGGGTGAGACGAGTAATAATAATAAAATCCTAAGATAATAACTTGTTATGTTGCTCTACAAACTTGGTTATACTACTTGTCTCGCCACAATTGCTTTCATCAGGTTTTACATCGTATTCCTGGTTTATGAGCATTACTATATTATACTTGCTTATATCCTGCTTTACCACTTGTGTTCTATTCCACCAGTCTCCTACTCTTATGTTATCATACCATGAATATTCTATACCTAATATCACTTGTTATATCTCTACTTGCTCCCGTATGCTTGTGCCCACGAGACGGTTTCCAATGCATGTTCACGTTTCTGATTTATCGATTCACAACTTATCCATGTATGCCACTTGGCATTTGTATCACCACTTACTGGGGAGTTCTGACTTCCCTGGATCCTCATGTCCAGGTCTCGGAGCTTGGACTGACGTGGATCTTCTTACTGTGGATCCAGCTTACTTTGCGGAGAAGGCAGACCAGCTACAGCTCCAGTCCTTTCCTTGCCCCGGGTTGGCTCGCGGCATCTCCTGCAACTCGTGAGCGCCCTTTTGTACTGTTCATACTTGTACATCTCTTTGTATTCTCGCATTTGCGCCTATCGGTGATGTAATATTCTTGTAATATTTATCACATCTGGTGATAGCTTTGTAATTATACTCATATGTTGGAATGTATAATGCACCACGTGCTTCCGTACTGTGATTCTTGCTTGTACTGATGCTTAGCGTATATACGTAAGGATCTTTCTGACCTGCGTATATATGTCGCAGTAACGTCTCCGTACCCGCGGGATCGGGGCGTTACAGGATGGTATCAGAGCCTAGGTTCTCGCATCCTCAGTACGTCCAGACGGCGAATTAATGGTAAAGAAATTTGCAACTGGAATACAAGAGTCCTGGTTATACAATCCAACTACAAGTGCAGAGTTATCTATCTCTTCTTTCTGACCCATTCTTGAATCCTGAGACCTTCAATCTTTTACCTTCTAGCTTCTTCCTATTACCCCTTCAACCAACTCAGATATGGAAAGACGGGGAATACGTAATGGTGCTGGTACTTCGCAAGATGGATCCAACAGAGACAATGATAGCCTGATGAGGATACTTCAAGGGATGATGCAGAGTCAACAATAGCAGACAGAGTTTCTATGTCAAGGACTGTTAGTTGCACCCCGAGAACAGAGGCCAGGCAATATGTCAGATTTTAGGAGATTACAACCGGCGATCTTTTTAGGCACAGAGAAGCTCCTGGATGCGGAATAGTGGCTGGTAGACACAACAGATCTTTTGAAGGCGGCCCGAGTCCCTGATGAGAACCAAGTGGAAGTGGCCAAGATACAATTGAAGGATGTGGCCCGAACATGGTGGTTGGCGGAAGAAGCGACGTTGGAGAAACCCATCACATGGGACCAATTCTCAAAGGGTTTCTACGAGAGATTCTTCCCTGCAACAGCTCAAAGAGACATGGAAGAAACAATTTATCCGTCTACAACAGCAAAACCAGTCAGTGGATGAATATGTTGCCAATTCTTGAGGCTTAGCAGATTTGCTCCCTACATGGTGGCAGAAGAAGAAAAACAGGCCAGCAGATTTTAGCAAAGGCTGAAGATGGACGTTCAGATGTATCTTATTCCTCAATAGTTGAAGACGTACTCTCAAGTTCTCTCTATTGCTGGTGAAATAGAACGAGGACTGGAAAAGAAGAGTGAGAACCAGGTGCAGAACAAGTCAGTAAAGAGACCCTTTCAGTTGATGAACGAAGAAGACGCAGCCAGGACCATCAATGGCCCGATAGTCAAGCGACCATTCCAACCTTCTCTTCCTCAGATCATATGCAATTTCTGCCACAAGCCTGGACATTATAGGAAAGACTGTCGGATGGCTAATGGACTATGCTTAGCATGTGGGACCGGGAGTCATGCAATAAGAGATTGCCCGTTCAGAAGGGTAGGAAATACAACACCAGTCCGACCAGTACTTCCAGCTCCACCACTGAGAAGGAACCCAGAACCCGTAGACCGAAGAGCTCCATTCCCGCCCCAGGAGTATGATCGGCCACAGAGAGGACCTGGAACTAGAGTAGATCATGGTAAAGGCCAATTCTACAACATGTCAGCAGAGGCATCAGGCCAAGCAACAACAGAATATGAAGCCCAGTATCCAGAACAAGAATCTTGAGGGATGTCACTGTAACCGCTACCCTGATCTTTTGTATTTTGAGTTGGTAATCTTTCGTAAATATTCCAATTTATTATTCTCTCATTGTCGACCCTGGTCTCTCCTGTGTTCGTCTTCCCCTTATCAAAATTGCGAGGACGCAATTTTTATAAGGTGGGTGGAATGTAACACCCCGCTCCCGGAATACGTACTTAGTTACGTATTAAGATTTTTCAATCGTATTTATTTATTTACTTCCTTTATTTGTTTTATATTATGAATTGTTATTATGATCGTTTTACTTTGGATCTGGATTCGTGGACTCAGAGTCAGCCCTAGTCTGAACGGGGACCGATCCTATTTTATTACTCAATTTGGCCTTTCTGCTATTCAGATTTGACCGATTTCAGTTTCAAACATCATTTTCCAATATTTTATATTTTTTATGATTTTTTGAAAATTTTCAGAATTAAATTGAAAATCTTCAAAACCGGTGTTGACTAGTACCACTGACCGATTCTCGAATTTTTAATTTACAAATGGAGTTAAATTTTAAGAAATGACTTTCTCATAACTTCTTAAAATCACATTTTCTATCTAAATACTTTTTCTGAGATTTTTCTGAATTTATCAAAATTCTACTGGATTTGGTGTTGGCCAGTATCACTGGTTGATTCCAGAAATTTTAGTTTACAATTGGAATCAAATTTCTCAATTTTCTTTCATAATACTTCTTAGAATTATTGATTGAGGTAAAACCTGCACAAAAAATACAGAATTTTAGATTTAGAAATAAAGATGTGCAAGTGCTCAATTCTTACCGCTATAGCAAGTGGCTATGCGGGTCGTGATCCACAAGGAGGGTTTTGCGATAGAAGCGTTTACGTTTCTTTATTGAAATCTTAATGAAGATAAAACGAAGATTATTCTTTGTTAAAGAAATGAAAATGAAAAAGAAAGTTATGTTAAAGTTAGAAAGAAAATGAGAGATGAAGAAGGTGGAGAGAAATGGAGAATGACTATTTATAAAGAAAGGGGAAAGAAAGTGACTATGTACAAATGAGTCGAAAAAGAATGATTTGGAAGAGGTGGTGATCTATACTAAAGAAATAAAAGAAAAGAAAGAAAGAAGAGTGAAGAATACTTACCTAGGTTGATTGATGACTTACCTGGAAACCTTTGCATGTTCTACCTTGCATTCGGAGGCGTTCAACGCATAGACCATACGATCGAGCTCAGTCCCCGTGCGCATTATATCATCAAGCTGAGCAAGAATGAATTGATACGGATCTTGAGGAGGAGAACGTCTTCATGAACTATCGTTGGCACTCAAACAACATCGTTATACTAATGCTTCTGGCTTCACTTGCAAACTCATCAAAAACAAAGGAGGTAAAGTAGAAAGAGGGAAAAGAAAATGAAAGTAAAGAAGAAAATAAAAATATTACCTTTTATTGCTTGAAACGATGGAAGAAAGGAGAAGGGTACATCAGTGTCACTCTCAACATAGGCCTTCATCTCTTACTTACATGAATCTTCATCTAACCTAAGCTTACATACACATTACATAAAAAGAAAAAAAAACCTAAACTACAAAATGAAAAACTAGTCTAAATCCTATCTCTGCCTTCCTTCTTGCTCTGCTAAAACCAGTATTTATAGGCAAAAAACCTAAAGGAGTAGATCCCAGGAAGATTGGGGGAATCTCCTGGTCTGATGTATTTCCCGTATCTTCTTCTGATTTCTTATTTTTGCTTCAAAAGTTGACAAAACAGCCTTTGTGCTTGATTCAGGGAGGATTCTTCTCAACCTTCCTTATATGCCAAGATTTTGCCCTGATTTCTTCATCTTGATTCAGGGAGGATTCTTCTCAACCTTCCTTATATGCCAAGATTTTGCCCTGATTTCTTCATCTTGATTCAGGGAGAATTCTTCTCAACCTTCCTTATATGCCAAGATTTTGCCCTGATTTCTTCATCTTGATTCAGGGAGGATTCTTCTCAACCTTCCTTATATGCCAAGATTTTACCCTGATTTCTTCATCTTGATTCAGGGAGGATTCTTCTCAACCTTCCTTATATGTCAAGATTTTGCCCTGATTTCTTCATTTATAATTTATTCTAAATTAATCAGAATTTGGTGGGCTTTTGGGCTTGTTTCTCTTCATCTCCTTAAGGAATAGGCCTGCAAATAGATTAAACATTTAATTAGGACATGCAGATTTTATTCTATAATAAGTATGGAAATATGATAATAAATGTGCAACATTAGTGACCAATCACACCCCCATACCTATCTTTTGCTCGTCCTCGAGCAAAACAACTAAACTATACTAAGGATTATTTAGACCACTTTCGCAGGTCACGCGATTGCACTGAGCATGTGCAACAAGCCGTTAAACCTCTAGGTTTCCCCTAGAGGACGAGTTTTGTCTCTTGAGGGTTTTCAGTGGATTACACCCACAAAATCCATAAAGAAAGAGAAACAAAGAGTTAGTTTTCGAAAAACATTTTGAAAGAGAAAAATATTTGAAATATAATTGTAAGATTTAAGCAATCTATAAGTTATAGGAAAACTGAATTTTCCATTCCTAAACTTAGTCTCTATTCAAAAATTTGTTATCAATCAAAGTAAGGAGTCAAATTGTACTTCTCATCTGGTCTATTACTTTACCCTAAGTCATATGCACCTTGTGATTGTGAAAATTTTGACTAAGGGTTCTTTAACTCTAACTCTTATGCCTCATTATTATATATATATATATATATATATATATAAATTTTTTTTTTGGTATTATTCCTTAGTTCTATTAGGCTTTCTAATCTGCCCATGTAACGAGCCTTTAATGATGACTCCCATACCAAACGGTCCTAGGGCACCGGGTGAGAAAACACCCCCAAGGACTTAAGGACTCGAGCAAATAAGGCCACAAAACTAAGGATTTTATTATTTGAACCCTTTTAGGCGTGAATACTTATGATTTATTAGGCACAAATACCCAGCTTAATCAGAGAATGTTTATATATATATATATATATATATATTTTCAAACTTATCTAATCATCTTTCGCATAAATACTAAGGCTTGCTTAGGCCAAAGCACCTAGCTAATCAATAATTAGATTTGTTTATCTTTTTTTTTTTTTTTTTTTTATAAGGCATAAGAATCTTTGTTTTTGAACCCTAAGTGTGTAAGTGTATGAAGTGTGCATATTTCATCAAGGTAAAGATGAAGACTAAATTACTTTAACAAATCTTTCCTAACCCTAAAAATCAAACAAATAATCTTATTTTGACCAAGTATAAGAAATCCTAATTTGGATTTTCCTATTCCTTAAAATTAACTTAATTTCTTACAAAAAAAATGTCAAAATATTGTTTCTATTTTCAAAAAGTTTTAAAGGTAAAGAAACTGTTAATTTTTTTTTAATAAAAAGAAAAACCTAAGTTATGTTAGACCCTCTCCCACACCTATCTCATGCATTGTCCTCAATGTATGAATTAATGCATAGATGCATGAAAAGAAGAAAGGGAAGGAGAATGTTACCTTAAGGTGGTGGTTCCGGTGGTGGTCTGATTGGTCCACGAAATGCGGCCCAATCGACTTTTCGTTGGGTTCGGAGGAAACCCACCAGAAATTTCTCTAATATAACCCATTAAAATGATGAATCCATAAAGGATTTTTATTAAATATTTGACCCCATCTAATTTCCAAATTCCATAATTAATTTCGGAGTCAAATTTGTCAATCGCCTTGTCCCAAAATGGAGTATGAAAAGATAGAATGATTGACTTGGACTCAGGAAGTACATGAACTAATACCGACTCAAGAAGGTGACTTAAGTCAAGTAAAGGTTCAGGAGTCGAAATAGGTTCAGGAATTCGGTCTAAGTCAAGAAGTTGAAACTCAAGTCCACATTATTTTCCAACAATGGAATGTGACTTAATATTGGTGATTCAAGTTCAAGAATGATAGGTGTAGGAATCAAAACTGACTCTAAAATATTACTCAAGTCTGGTAACAAAACAGGAGTCAATATTGATTCAAAAATTTGAACTGGATCACAGATTTGAGAATCTAGGTCACATATCTCATTGAGTTCAATATCAAAAAAATGAGAACTTGCCAATTTGTCAATAGGATTTTCAAAAGTGTACAATTGGTCAAGTTCAATATGATCATCAAAACATAGGTGATTCAATTTCATGATGAATTGGCACAGGATCCAATGTTGACTCGGGGAAAAGGTTGAAATCAGGTGAAGGCACTAGAGTCATTATTGAATCAGGAAGTAAAATTGAATCACTAAGTTGAGGTTCATGATCATATTCATTTTCAAGTTCGATTTCAGGCAAGGGATAACTTGCCAAACTATCAATATTATTTGGAGTTTGGGCAAGTTCAAATGACGGTTCTGAAATGGAACCTTGATTTCCAAAACTACATGACTCTTCGGCTCTAACAGAATAGTTACTGACATCAGAACTGGCCAAACGGTGAGAACGTAAAGATTGGACCAACATTTCTATGTCGTGATTACGAGCGTTTTGAGCCTGAGTCATGGCTTCAAGCATCTCTTCATAGGTGATATGTTCATTGTTGTGTTGAAAAGATGAAGTGTTGTCTTGGAATTGGTAGTAAAATTGTGAGTCCATCAGATTTTGGGATTTGTGTTTGGACTCACGCATACTCATTTCCAAAATTGATAGTCTTCTATTTTGGACTGGTGGATCTGAGTAGGAATCTTGAAAATATTGTGGACTAGGTGGAGAGGGGGGATAATTTGGTTGAAAATTGGACTCGGGGTAGGTGAATCCCCACTGACTCTGTGAAGAGTTGAAATCGTTATGAAAATTATGGTTATAAGATTGGGGACATGGGTTGTATTGATTCGGATAAGACCAATCCGGTACACTAGGTTGGTTAAAGTTATGATATGCCGGGTTGGTAATATCCGAAAAAGAGTTTGATGTGTAATATGGATTATTATTGAAGTTAAAAAAATAGTTATTATAAGCCATATCACACAATGGAATACAAACAAAAAGAAAGAAAAACAAACAAATAAAAAAAAATTCTAGCCTAAGTTAGGGTAGACCTATGACCTAGACGACTCCTAACTGATTAGACTGTCCACGGGAGGTTTAATGCAGACTTTGACCACAAGCTAATCAGCCAGGTCAGGGCAAGGTTGGTGGGAGGTTTTCCGTCAAAGACGTTCCTTAATTAAATAACCACCAACCTTCGGGCTTTCGGCCCTTAATCCCTTTCCTAAACACTGATTTGGCAAGAGTCAAATTCCAACACCTTTCCCCCTTAGGATAATCTCCTAATTGAGTCCGAGATGTCCCTAGGGCCAACGTCTACTCATTTTTAGTTAGGTTTGGGTTAGTGAGTGCTTGGAATCTGATTTTTGGGCCAAGGAAGGGTGATTAAATCCCCACCTTATCTTGTTATGGGTTAGTACCCTTAAGATAAGTTTGTGCAAGTGTACAAGATATGTAAATAAGATTCACTCAAAGCAATGAAAATCAACCAAGAGATGAGTCCTATTCTACATGCAATGCGAACGTACCTTGCTCCAGCACTCTTCAACAGTAAAAATAAATGAATTGAAAAGACACGTGCCTAAAATGCAAATGTCCAATCAATTTTTATCTTTTTCAACAAGTATTTTACTGTTGTTTTATTAGCAGGCTTTTGGTGATGGCATATAAGAAAAACAAATTGCAGAAAACTAGAATTTTGCAAGTCAAGCAGCCCTGCAAAAAACAACGTTAGTAGTCAACTCCTTTTTGCCGCGGATCTGCGGCTTTGGCCGTGAAAACGCGGCAAAGCAGAGGGCACTTGGTCTCTGCTTTCTAGAGCAGAGACCCAATACCACTTATATGTTACTACAATCTTATTGTCCTGCTTTGCTTGCCCTCTAACCTGCAACAGAGAAGAAAGTTCGTTTTAGTTCTAAAAAATTTTCAATAAAAATCAGATTTCAATAAAAACGTTACCCTCCCCGGCAACGGCGCCAAAATTTGATTGAGGTAAAACCTGCACAAAAAATACAGAATTTTAGATTTAGAAATAAAGATGTGCAAGTGCTCAATTCTTACCGCTATAGCAAGTGGCTATGCGGGTCGTGATCCACAAGGAGGGTTTTGCGATAGAAGCGTTTACGTTTCTTTATTGAAATCTTAATGAAGATAAAACGAAGATTCTTCTTTGTTTAAAGAAATGAAAATGAAAAAGAAAGTTATGTTAAAGTTAGAAAGAAAATGAGAGATGAAGAAGGTGGAGAGAAATGGAGAATGACTATTTACAAAGAAAGGGGAAAGAAAGTGACTATGTACAAATGAGTCGAAAAAGAATGATTTGGAAGAGGTGGTGATCTATACTAAAGAAATAAAAGAAAAGAAAGAAAGAAGAGTGAAGAAATACTTACCTAGGTTGATTGATGACTTACCTGGAAACCTTTGCATGTTCTACTTTGCATTCGGAGGTGTTCAACGCATAGACCATACGATCGAGCTTAGTCCCCGTGCGCATTATATCACCAAGCTGAGCAAGAATGAATTGATACGGATCTTGAGGAGGAGAACGTCTTCATGAACTATCGTTGGCACTCACACAATATCGTTATACTAATGCTTCTGGCTTCACTTGCAAACTCATCAAAAACAAAGGAGGTAAAGTAGAAAGAGGGAAAAGAAAATGAAAGTAAAGAAGAAAATAAAAATATTACCTTTTATTGCTTGAAACGATGGAAGAAAGGAGAAGGGTACATCAGTGTCACTCTCAACATAGGCCTTCATCTCTTACTTACATGAATCTTCATCTAACCTAAGCTTACATACACATTACATAAAAGAAAAGAAAAACCTAAACTACAAAATGAAAAACTAGTCTAAATCCTATCTCTGCCTGCCCTCCTTCTTGCTCAGCTAAAACCAGTATTTATAGGCAAAAAACCTAAAGGAGAAGATCCCAGGAAGATTGGGGGAATCTCCTGGTCTGATGTATTTCCCGTATCTTCTTCTGATTTTCTTGTTTTTACTTCAAAAGTTGACAAAACAGCCTTTGTGCTTGATTCAGGGAGGATTCTTCTCAACCTTCCTTATATGCCAAGATTTTGCCTTGATTTCTTCATCTTGATTCAGGGAGGATTCTTCTCAACCTTCCTTATATGCCAAGATTTTGCCCTGATTTCTTCATCTTGATTCAGGGAGGATTCTTCTCAACCTTCCTTATATGCCAAGATTTTGCCCTGATTTCTTCATCTTGATTCAGGGAGGATTCTTCTCAACCTTCCTTATATGTCAAGATTTTGCCCTGATTTCTTCATTTCAAATTTATTCTAAATTAATCAGAATTTGGTGAGCTTTTGGGCTTGTTTCTCTTCATCTCCTTAAGGAATGGGCCTGTAAATAAATAAACATTTAATTAGGACAATGCAGATTTATTCTATAATAAGTATGAAAATATGATAATAAATGTGCAATATTAGTGACCAATCAATTATATTTCTCCTTTCAGGCATTTTCTGAGATTTTTCAGATTTTATCAAAAATCCGGCGGACCCGGTGTCGACGGTAGGTTTCAGAATTTTTATTTTAAAAATGAGATTGAATCTCTGAAAACTAATTTCTCCAAACATCTTAAAATAATATTTATTATTTTTGAGAATTTTGGGAAACTTTCCGAGCTACTTCATTTTTTCGACTTTTCCGGAGATTCGGGTTTTCCCAGATACCAGAATTTTATCCAGATATTTACTTTTCTTTTTCATTTTCTCTCTCCTCGCTAGATGCGAGTCTCATCAAATCTGGATTTGATCTTTAATGCAGAGATCCTCTCCATTCTGCATTTAATGTTGTGTCCTTCAAGTCATTATGACTTTTGTCTTTCTGTTTAACACAACATTTGCGTTTTTCCGTGGGCGCAAGTTCCATCCCCGCGTCTGGGAAATTGCCCGACGCTGATTTTCATCTAACTGAGACGCGGACCTCTTTTTAAATGAGAAGTAAGTCTCATTTGTTGCGTTTCATTTGTTTGAAAGCAATGGCAAACTTGCAATAATAATTTCCTCCCTTATATATAAAATACCTCCTCCTTTCTCTCTCTTTCATTTTCTTCATTTCCTTCTTCACTACTAGCAAAGGCCACGAACACCCTTGCCTCCCTCCTTGGTCGGCCACCTTCACCACCATCACCACCAACTTCTCCACCATCCTTCTCTCCATCTTCCCTCCATCTCCTTCTCTATTCTAACAACCACAACACCACCATGCCACCATCTTCTTCCTTCTTTTTCCATCAAAATAACCCATCTCCTTCACCATTTTCTCCACCATTTCCACCACTACCTACACCATCTTGGCCACCACCAACCACGCCATCTTCCTCCCCTCGAAGAGCTCTTTCTAATGAGATATAGCTTCGCTCTCCGAAACCCCTTTTCCAAAACTTTATTTTCACCATTTCAACTACACTTGCACCATCACCACATCTTCTTTGGGGCTTTAAGCGCCACCTCCGGCCACCTCCGGCCTCCGGCCGCCGCTGACCGCCACCAAGCCTTGGCCGGCTTTCCACCCCTCCCCTTCTTCTTTCTTTTCTTTCCTATCCTTCTTTCTTTTCTTCCCTGCTTTCTTTCTTTCTTCTTCTTTTTCCTTCTTTTTTTCATTTCTTTCTCTGATCCTGCGTCTCCCTCTCACCCTTGCGTCTCACTCCCTGGCTCTCTCTTTCTCTGTTAATTACTAGACGCGGAGCTCGCCCTCGCGTCTAAGCAATTTCTTAACGCGACCTTCGCGTTCTTATATTAACACGACGCAGAACTCACGTCCGCGTCTGTGTTCTTCTCGTGTCCTAGCTTTAACGCGGGTCTCGAACCCTGCGTTTGTGGCCTCTACGCGACGCGACTCCCGCGTCTGCGACTCCTACGTCTTCATCCCCTCTCCTTCTAGCTCATTCTCTCTCCTCCATATAATATAATCTTTACTATATTGAACACGTTTACGCGTTAGTTACCTGGATTCTGGAGATCAGGCATTTCACGGTGTTTTCTGAAGTTCTAGGCGAGTGCCCTCGCCTTCCCTTTGGACTTTTCCCGCATTGTCAGGTTGACTTGCATTGTATCATGTATTTGTATCGGTAATCTCGTTTTGGATTGTGATGTACATAACTGTTATGTTATCTCTTATAACATGTCCCCTGTTATGACATGACTTATCACCTATCCCCTACCTGAACACTTGTCATTTATGACTAACTCCTAACTCATGATTATCATAATACGGGAATGTAGTAGCGATTGCTTGTTATGAACACCTGTTATGCTTGATATGTACTCCTATTACGACCAGTTATGTTTCTACTTATTCCCGTAATCTGATAATGATGTTTAATAAGCCATAAAAAGGATAACTTACTCGGGGAATGGGAGAAAGTGATGGATGCCGGTATGATGTCTTGCTTATAGTAGTGGAATACAAAAACTGACGATTCGTGTTAGGGGGATTTTAGGCCCCAGAAGATGCGTGTTAGGGGGATTTCAGGCCCCCAAATGGCTGTGTCTCAGGCGGACGGGAACTACTATCAGTATGTGCTATCAGTTCTTCATCAGCTTCCAATAGCCAACCTCGACTTACTTATATATGGATGTATGTGTATTGAGATTTACACCAGGACATATACCTAGATATATGGGTCGGACGAGTAATAATAATAAAATGCCAAGATAATAACATGTTATGTTGCTCTACAAACTTGGTTATACTACTTGTCTCGCCACAATTGCTTTCATCAGGTTTTATATCAGCTTTCTGATTTATGAGCATTACTATATTATACCTGCTTACATCCTGCTTTACCACTTGTGTTCTATTCCACCAGTCTCCTGCTCTTATGTTATCATACCATGAATATTCTATACCTAACATTACTTGTTATATCTCTACTTACTCCCGTATGCTTGTGCCCACGATACGGTTTCCAATGCATGTTCATGTTTCAGATTTATCGATTCACATGTACTTATCCATGTATGCCACTTGGCATTTGTATCACCACTTGCTGGGGAGTTCTGACTTTCATGGATCCTCATGTCTAGGTCTCAGAGCTTGGATTGACGTGGATCTTCTTACTGTGGACCCAGCTTACTTTGCGGAGCAGGCAGACCAGCTGCAGCTCCAGTCCTTTCCTTGCTCCCCCACTCTGTGAAGTTAACAGAAGAGATCGTGATCGTTACTGGAATAATATAAATAAAGAATACCATAGCCCTATCTGACAGAAGTCCTGATTCCAGAAATCATTTCATACCGACGTTCCTTATGCAGCGGTACGGTCTGTCTGACGTTACATCTCTTGTCTATTCATATCTTAAGTTGGTACAAGGAAGATGAGAACTGAAAAGTGAAAAATATGGAATCGAGACAAACACTAAAAAGATAGGAATAACATGAAAAAGAATACCATAGCCCTGTGAAGTTAACAGAAGAGATCGTGATCGTTGCTGGAATAATATAAATAAAGAATACCATAGCCCTGTCTGACAGAAGTCCTAATTCCAGAAATCATTTCATACCGACGTTCCTTATGCAGCGGTACGGTCTGTCTGACGTTACATCTCTTGTCTATTCATATCTTAAGTTGGTACAAGGAAGATGAGAACTGAAAAGTGAAAAATATGGAATCGAGACGAACACTGAAAAGATAGGAATAACATGAAAAAGAAGGTAATTGCAAAAAACTAAGATTGAGGATAATAGTGTGATAAAGTGGATATGATATAAAAATCTGCCAACTCAAGTATGACAAAAGCGGATAATGGTTACAAGTGACACCATCAGGTTCTTGTCCCAAATATCGAGTACCGCTTCTTGCTCTCACCTCATCCGATACTCTGGCTTCCTCTTTGGTCAAATTATATGCTTGCCTCCTTCTGTCATCTGCTCTAGCTCTTAGTCTTCTCTGTACTTGGCTATATGCTTGCTACTAGGGATGAAGTGGGGCTCCTCTACTAGTAGGTCCTGGATTCTTTTTTGATGGTGACACTAGATGTGTTGATCAGACCGGTACCGCGTTCTTTGCCTTCTTGAATGAATAATCACCCTTAAATGATCTCTAGATCCGTACACAAAACATAATCTATAGGCCTTCTGACAGTTATGCTGTGAGTATTCATGTTTCTGGCAGAATTTACATAATGCCTGCTGAGGGGAAGGTTGAAGAGGACATGTGGCCAATGGGGCACCAATGGGTCTTGCTGGATCCTTTCCATGCATCAACCAGAAAGGCCTCTTTACCGACTTCTTTTGTATCTTTTCCTGATGCTTCTTTTCCAATCTCCATTCTCCCTTACAAGCAATGGTAAGAACGTGAGAATACGTCTTGAGCTGTTGGGTATAATAAGCATTTGAATTTTTATTTTCATGTCTTCGTGGAATCTACTTGCTTGATTTTCCTCATCAGCTACCATGTACGGTGCGAACTGACTAAGTCGTAGAAACTCAGCAGCATATTCATTCACAGTTCGGTCCTTTTGTTGCAATCTGATAAATTATTCTTCTATCTCTTTTTGTATCGTCTTCGAAGAGAACCTTTGTAGAAACTTTCCGAGAACTAGTCCGAAGCAATGGGCTTCACCAATCTGGCTTCTCCTGCCAACCACCAGGTTCTTGCTACATCTCCTAATTGTATCTTAGTCACTTTCACCTAGTTCTCGTCTGGGACTCGAGCTGCCTTCAGGAGAACCGTCGTGTCGATTTACCACTGCTCGGTATTCAATAGACTTCTAGTTCCAGAAAACACAGCTGGTGGCGGTCTCCTGAAATCAGTCACATTTCCTAGTCTCGGTTCACCCCGTATCGTCAATAAGCCCTGGTGTAAGATCTCCGTCTGCTTCTACTGATTTTCTATCATACTCTGCAGGAGTCTCATCTGATCACCACTCCTCCCACCAGGGTCACCTTGAGAAGGGCCAGAACCATCACGATTTCCTCGTCTTTCCATGTTTGAGTTGGTTTAAATATAACGGGAAACTTTAAATAAGCAAATGGAAGGGTTTCAGGAGTCAAAAGATGAAATATCAAGAAAAAAGAAATAACTTTGTACTTGTGGTTGGAATGCAAAGCCAAGAACTTATGTGCTCCAGTTACAAATTAATATCCCATTAATATGTCGACTGGTTGTATTGAAGATGTGAGAGCCTAGGCTCTGATACCATACTGTAACGCCCCGATCCCGCGAGTACGGAGACGTTACTGCGATGTATATACGTAGGTCAGAAATACCCTCACATATATACGCTAAGCATCAGTACAGGCAAGAATCAGAGTACGAAAGTACGTAGTGCATTATACATTCTAACATATAAGTACAATTACAAAGTTATCACAGAATGTGATACAATATTACATGAATATTGCATCCTTGATAGGCGCAAATGCAAGAATACAAAGAGATATACAAGTATGAACAGTACAAAAGGCGCTTACGAATTACAAAAGGAAAACTCGAGAGTCGAATAGTGGGCCTGAAAGGATAGGGCTTGAACGGTCAACTGCTGATCCACGATGCTACCACTGCGCACTCTGATCAACAGGGAGAATCAAAAAGCTCCAAGCTCAAGGATCTGAACATGAAGATCCAGGGGAGTCAGAAACTCCCCAAGGAGTGGTGTGGTGAATGCCAAGTGGTGTGTATAGTCAGGCACTTTTGTACAAGATCAAGTGATGTGATTCAGGCAAGCAAGTATAGACGTTGACCAGAAACATGAAGGAAAATCAGAAAATCAGTGAAAAACTAGAAATCAAGCTAGCACATGCATAATGTTAAATCCGGGTAAAGAAAGCATGCATCGAAATCGAGTTGTGAGCATAAGTACGCAAAAACATGGGATAAGACATCAAGTAATATGTTAAATACAAGAGTGGACAAAACCAGTTGTATAGGCTTAGACTTTGAATTCATGAGATTGATACATTGAGAGGATAATCTAAATAAGTAAACTCATATATATATATATATATATATATATATATATATATATATATATATATATATATATATATATATATATATATATATATATATATATATATACCATACACCCCATGTTACCATAACCTGAGCTCATACAACTTGAGTTGCCTCAATGTAATAGAATAAAAATGTCATGAATAATTATAGTGTTACGGAAATCATATACAGGTAATAGATAGGATAACTTAATCGTACAATAATAATAATCAGTGTCACCTGTTATTTAATCATTTCCTTCCAATGTCCCATACCACTGGCAGACTCATCAAAAGTTTCATCTCTACTAATAATAAAATTGAGAGACTTAGGATCAGGATACCACAACCTATATCCCTTCACATTAGATGCATAACCAAGAAAAATACATTTCTTTGCTCTAGGCTCTAGTTTTTTTTTAACATGTGCATATGTTGGACTACCAAATACTCTAAGAATATAATAATCAGTAGGAGTACAGACCATACCTCCTCTGGAGTCTTGCACTCAATAGCAGTAGATGGTGATCTGTTCACCAAGTAGCATGCCATATTCACTACTTCTGGCTAGAACTCCTTGCCCAAACCTTCATTTGACAGTATACATCAAGCCTTCTCTAACATGATTGTAAATCACCTAGAGGAGGGGTGAATAGGTGATGGCTATACTAAATGGCAAATAATACAGAATTAAAATTTACTTGCTAGCAATCTAGCAAATACCAATAACAACACAGGAAATTCTTGCAAATAAGTAAACAATATAAGTGTGCAAGTAAGTAAAGAGAGAGTTGAGTGAAGAGAGAAAGAGTAAGCAATCACAAACACGATAATATATTCTGAAGTTCGAGCCATTGCTATACGTCCCCGCCTTCAACACTATGAAAGATTTTCTCTATGACCGATCTCACTAGATCGTCAACCATTACAAGTTCTCACTAGAATGAAATGGACTCACAAGTACTCTCTTGTGGTGCTGCAACACCAACAACGGAGCTCACTAGCTCACTTGAGGTCGCAACCTCTACAACTTCACAATAGGAAGAAATCGATGATCTTCTCTTGATAACAAAAGGGTCACGAGCACAATCCTATAACTAAGATGAGGAGATGAAGTTCTTTGAAATTGTGTAGTAGAAATAGCTTGTAAATATATAGAGGTAAAGCTCAAGTTAAAAATCAAGAATGTGAAATTTTGGCTCAAAAGAAAATCTTTTAAGAAAAAGACTAAAACTTGATTAAATCTTGTTGTAAACTTGTAAAAACTTATTCAAACTTGTTATTAGGTTTTCTATAGTCCCACTATTTACAGGGGATGAAAACATGAGGAGAAAATCCAAAAGGGTCATTGGGAAAAGATCCAGAAAAAGACAAACAGAAAAATAGCCGTTGGAAAAAATCAAAAGGAAATCTTTAATGTCGGTCGACCAGCCGGTCGACCACCAACGGTCAGATTTTCAACCGTTGGGGATAGCGGTCGACCAGTCGGTCGACCGTTTTTACCCAACCAGAGAGCAAAGCTCTCTGTCGGTCGATCGGGTCGGTCGACTGGGCCCAATCGAGAGCAAGGCTCTTGCAGTCGGTCGACCGGTCGGTCGACGAAGTGCACACAATGCACTTGGGGAAATTTTGTGCATGTCAGTCGATCGCGCGGTCGACCGACAGAGCAATTTTGCTCTGTCTACGGTCGGCCGGTCGGTCGACAAACCTTGGGCCAAAAACCTGTTTTGATGATCTTTTTGAAACTAATCTTTTTCCGAAAAAAATAAACTTTGTTTTTAAGCACAAAATAAAGTTTTAGAGACTTGATAGAACTAGTGTGTGATCATGGATCAATACAAAACAAAGTTAGAACTATATTTTGTAAAAACACTGTTCTAAGTCATAAATCGATTTTTTTGAAACTCATTTTTCGATACTCGTTTTTGAAAATGACGAAGAGAATAGTTTTGAGCTCTTTTAAAAATACTTTAGGAATGTGAAAGATATATGTGTGTCAACCCTAAAAGAGCTATCAACCTATATCATCTTGGTTTCAACAAACGACTATAAATTCTATATAAAATACATAAAGCAAAAATACAAATCTTGATATAATCTTCTCTTACAATCTCGATCCTTGAGTTCGTCTATGTGCTTAGGCTCTGGGAATTGATATGTTCTTGGCTTTCAAACGTGTAAGTCTTGTGATGGAACCGAAATGCAACAAAGAGGTAACCTGAAACTTTGCTAAACGAAATTGTTAAAAACATAACTACATATGTTTTGTTATCATCAAAACTAGGGCTAATGACCTTTGGGCCAACATGGATCACATTCATGCATTTTGCAATCACATTCTGCTATGGTGTTCTCATAATTGTGTGATATCTGACAATCCTTTCATTCTTGAAAAAGTCATTGAACTCTCCTTTAGAGAACTCAAGACCATTATCAATCCTGAATCTTTGGACTTGCTTTCCTGTATGCTTCTCAAGAAAGTTTTTCACTGCTTAAAAGTTACAAACACCTCATTCTTATGCTTTAAGAAGTAAACCCAAACTTTTTTAGAGTAATCATCAATGAAGGTAAGCAAGTACCATGAATCACCACCATTTGAAGAAACCTGTAAGGCTCCGCAAAGACCTGAGTGAATATAGTCTAGAGTGCCTTTGGTCTTGTTAACTGTTACACTAAAGCTTACTCTCTTTCTGCTTCCCAAGAACACAATGCTCATAGAACTCCATCTTCCTTGTACTCTGACCACACAAAAGATCCTTCTTTCTCAAAACAGATAAGGCTTGCTCGCTCGCTCATGAGTCTCATGGACCATAATTTGGTGATATTCAAATCTGACAAAGATAATGTGGAACCAGCTATTGAACTTGTGACAATGGATCCCTGCAACACATATAAAATTTCAGTTTTCTTGCCTTCTATCAGAATCTGGACATTTTTACTGATTTTCATAATTCCATTTTCACTAGCATACTTGCACCCCATAGTCTTCAAGAATGCCTAAAAAGATCAGATTCTACTTCAAATTAGGGATAAGCCTCATTTCAGATAAAGTTCTAATGAAACCATCATGCATCTTAATTTGAATTATTCCCTTTCCAATAACTTTGCATTTATATCATTGTTACCCATCAGCACAACTCCACCTTCAACACATTGATAAGTGAAAAAACATTCCCTATTAGGACATGTAGGATATGAACAACCTGAATAGATAATCCATTTGTCTTTCTGCCTTTTATTGTCATCAACAACCAAAAGAAGGTCAACATCTCTCTAATCTTCTATAATACTAGCTTCTGTGGCATTTTCCTTCTTTTGATTTTGATTGCCGTTCTCATGCTTCTTCTTATGCAACAACTTGTAGCATTCTGTCTTATAATACCCTGATTCCAGAATACGTATCCTTTTACGGGTTCCAACGTTTTGAACTTATACTTGTCATTTTATGTACGTATTTTTCTCCATTTGACCCAAAATTTTTGCACGAGATTCATCACTAGCACTAGATTCTTCCCTAGAAATTTCATATTTTTTCTTTTTAAATAATTATTTAATTAAATTATTTTCTCTCTCCTTCTATTATCCTTTTCTTCCTTTTCTAAATTCATTTCTTTTCCAAATTTCTTCATTTTTATTTTTTATTATTTTCTTAAGGGACATTTACATATAACCCCCTAACAATTACACATTTGTATTTTCATTTTTTTCTTTTCTTTTTCCTTTTCTTTTTTTCATTTATCTAGAATGTTCATTGGATTCTCTAAGAAGCCAAGGTATTGGCTTCCTATACAGGCCATTCACCTCATCTTAATCACTTCCTGTACCTGCAAATCCATGGCCGGCCACTTTCCATCCTCCCTCCACCATTCTCTCTCTAAAAAATCACCAAAAAGGCTTCCAAAAATCTCTTAAAAATCATTTTACATTACCACCATCTCCTACCACTATTCTACCACCTCTATAACATCTCTTCTACCTTCCATAATTCCCCAAATTTTCTCCAACTCGTTCTCTCTCTAAAAGTGGGTTAAAACCCTTTTCTCTCTCTAGAAACACTCCATTTCACTCTCTAAAAATCCTACAAAAATCCTATAACCCAATGGCCATTTCTCCATTATCCTAATATGATCTCTAGGCCTAAACACAATCCCATATTTTTCATAATTGGTCTCCCACTAAAAGCTCCAAAAATGGCACTTTCTCTCTATTCTTTCTACCTTCTCTCTAACTTTTCTCACTCCTCCCTCCATAACTCCATGATCAGCTACTGAATATGGCTACCCCTCATTCTCTTCTATTTCCCATAATTTTTTCCTATTTTTCCTCTATTTAACAACCCCAAAAATGCTATTTTCTCTCTCCTCTTTTACTTTCTCTTTAGTTTTCTCTTACCTCATCCTCTTCCTCTTGGTTGGCTATCATTGGGCGAAACCTTTCCCTCTCCTCTACCCTTCCACACCAACCACACATCCAAACTCTCTCTCCTTTAAAACTAAAATCCTAATTTTCTCTCTCTAGATTTCTTTCTTCCTTGTATTTTCTCTCTCTAAAAACCATCATCACACCTCCCTCCTTCATCCTACAGTCCACGGCCAGCTCCTTGGCTGCACATGTGCACACACGTGCACGTGATGTCAGGTATTTCTCGAGATAGGTGAGTACTCTTCCCTTGTTGCATTTGTGCACATACACACTTATACACATATATTTGTATATATGTGATTGGTAGTGAAAAGTGCATTTTTATCATTACATTTACCATCACATTTTCATATTTATTCATATAATCATGCACAATTAACTAATATTTTATTATTTATTGTGTGCAGGCCTTGAGAAATAAAAATAAAGAAATAAAGCCTCAAAAGAAGCCCAAAAGCCCATGTTTAAAGCCCAAGTGCAAAAGTTGCAAATTACCAAGTGTAAAAGTTACAATTACTAAAAGAAGAGGGAGGGATAGACTTCTACTCAACCCTAGTTGCTTGCAAGACAATCCTAAAGATAAAAGAAGAAGAGTTTAAAGATAAATTCGGATTCAGACTGTACATGTTTTAGTATTCAGATCATAACTTTTGCTACAGATATTCAAATCCGATGATTTAAGATACTCCAGAAAGAAGACTTGAAGACCTACAACTCTTATGTTGATCAAACATTCCAATTCAATCCGCAGATAAGACATATTCGGTGATCAACATGATAACAAGTTGCAGGACAGAGTTGTACTGGGACTCTACTTCTTCCAGCTCCTATAAATACCCCTGCAGAGCAACAGAGAAGGGCACACAGAAAATACAGAGAAAATTCTAGGGTTTCTTAGGCTAACTTGTAGTTTAGGTTAGGTTTTTCTTTTTGTAATTTTGTAATTAAGAGTGGAGGAAGCTTTCATGGAGGAAGGAGTCCATGCTTGTACTGAGGTGACAGCGGTGTAAGCCTACTTTTCTTCCATTGTTAATGAAATCCACTCAAAGGTTTGTCTTTGTTATGTCTATTCTTGTTATTCGTGTTTTATTCTCTTTTTATTTTTCTATTCTTGTGTTATTCTCTCTAATGACTTGCAAACCGTGAGATCCGATTGCTTCGAGACTGCCTAGCCCAAGAAGAGCCCTTGATGGCGTATGGAGATGAACAAGCCGTCGCTTGCCAGTCTTTTCTTTTAGTAGTGTAGATCGCGAAGGTGGACGATCCTATACGCCATACTTGAACGCCTTCCAAAGCAAAGTAAGTCGTCGCAAAAGGATCAAAGGTAAGTAGGACTGAAGAGGTAGGTATGTATTTTATAGTCTTCTTCCTTTCTTTTATTTCTTTAGTTTAGATCACCATCTCCATCTTTCCAAATTCTTTTCCTCACTTTCATTGTAAATATCACTTCTTTTTCTCCATCTTCTTTCTTTCTAACTTAACTTTAAATTAATAAAAACTTTAGAGATAACTTATTGACAAAGCTTCCATCGCTAGTCCCTCCCTGAGGATCACGACCCGCATAGCCATTGCTACCGCAGATTAGAATTGAGCACCTCGCACATCCTTACTCTTAAATCTGATATATTTATTTTGTGTGCAGGTAAAATCTCAATCAAAACATTGGCGCCGTTGCCGGGGAGGGACGGTAAGTTTTTCTCTAAAAATAAAATTTTTTTAACTAATTCTTTTATTCTTTCTGTTTGCAGGTTTGGAGAACAGGGAAACTGACAGCAGAAGTGGACATATAGCAACTCTGTGCCTCTGCCCTCGAAGGCAGAGCACAAGAGCCTACTTCAGAGCCGCGGAAACGCGGCAATTGCCGCGAAATCGCGGCCTGAGTAGTTCCCTACTGATCCATCTTTTTGCAGGTTGCTGCAAGTTGCAATATCTGTCTACTGCTCTATTAAACTTTGTTCTGTGATAACCCTGCGTACTGCTAATTAATTCAACAGTAAAATATTTGTTGTTAATGATAAAAATTGATTAGACGTTTGCATATTAGGCACGTGTCTTTTCAATTACTTTATTTTACTGTTGAAGAGTGCTGGAGCAAGGTACGTACGCATTGCATGTAGAATAGGACTCATCTCTTGGTTGATTTTCATGCTTTGAGTGAATCTTATTTACATATCTTGTACACTTGCACAAAATATCTTAAGGGCATAACCCATTAACAAGATAAGGTGGGGATTTCATCACCCTTCCTTAGCCCAAAAATCATATCCAAGCACTCACTAACCCAAGCCTAACTTAAAATTAGTAGACGTTGGCCCTAGGGACATCTCGGACTCACTTAGGAGATTATCCTAAGGGGGAATGGTCTGGAAGTTGACTCTTGCCAAATCAGTGTCTAGGAAGGGGATTGAGGGACGAAAGCCCGAAGATTGGTGGTTATTTAATTAAGGAACGTCTTTGACAGAAAACCTCCCACCACTCTTGCCCTGACCTGGCTGATTAACTTGTGGTCAAAGTCTGCACCCTACCTCCCGTGGACAGTCTAACCAGTTAGGAGTCGTCTAGGTCATAGGTCTACCCTAACTTAGGTTAGAATTTTTTCTTTTTTTCTTTTTGTTTATTTATTTGTTTGTTTTCTTTTTCTTTGTTGTGTTGGTGTGATATGGCATATAATAATAATTTTTCCAACTTTAATCCATATTACACACCTAACTCTTTTTCGGACATTACCAACCCGGCATATCATAACTTTGACCAATCTAGTGTGCCGGAATGGTCTTATCCGAATGATTATAACCCATACCCCCCATCTTATGACCATAATTTTCATACTTTCAACTCTTCACAGAGTTCATGGGGTTTCGCTTCCCCCGAGTCCAATTTTCAACCGACTTGTCCTCCGTCTCCACCTTATCCACAATATTCCCAAGAGTCATACTCTGATTCACCCATTCAGAATAGAATACCATCTATTGGGGAAATGATAAGTATGCACGAGTCCAAGCAACAACCACCATCAATCTTAGACATGATGATGCGTGAGTCCACCGACTCACAACTTCATCACGATTACACTTCCTCTTTCCAAGTCCAATCACAAAAGAGGCTTGAAGCCATGACTCAGGCTAGATTAGCTCGTGATCATGATATAGATATGATGGTTCAATCTTTGCGTTCTCACCGTCCGGCCAATTCTAATATCGCTGACCACTCTCTTAGAGCCGACGAACCAAGTTGCTTTGGACAACAAGATTCTAATTCAGGACCATCATTTGAGCTTGCCGAAACTCCAATTGATAACTTGGCAAGTTTTTCCTTTCCTGAAATAGAACTTGAGCATGAATATGATCATGAACCCCAACTTGATGATTCAATTTTGCTTCCTGATTCAATAATGACTCCGGTGTCTCCACCTGATTTCACTTTTCCCGAGTCAACATTGGATCCTGTGCCAATTCATCATGAATTTGAATCACCCATTTTTGATGATCATATTGAACTTGACCAATTGTGCAATTTTGAAAGTCCTATGGATAAATTGGTAAGTTCTTTTTTTTATGAAATTGAACCAATGAGATATGTGACCTAGATTCTCAAATCTGTGATCAAGTTCAAATTCCCGAATCATTATTGACTCCTGTTTTGTTACCCGACTTAGGTAATCTTTTAGAGTCAGTCTTGATTCCCACTCCTATCATTCCTGAACTTGAATCACCAATATTGTGTCACATTCCATTGTGGGAGGATTATTGTGGACTTGAGCTTCAACTTATTGATTTGGACCCACTTCCTGAACCTAGCCCGACTCCTGAACCCTTACTTGATTTAAGTTTCTTTCCTGAGTCGGTATTCATTCCCATACTTCCCACGTCCAAGTCAATAATTCCATCTTTTCATACTCCATTTTGGGACAAGGAGGTTGACACAATTGACTCTGAAAATAATTATGAATTATGAAAATTTGATGGGGTGGAATTTTTAAAAATGTTAATACAGACATCATTTTAGTGGGTTATACAAAAAGATTTCTGGTGGGTTCCTCCGAATTCCAAAAAAAGTTGATTGGGCCGCATTTCGTGGACCAATTAGACCACCACCGGAACCACCACCTTAAGGTAACTTCTGCCTTCCCTTCTTCTTTTTCATACATATATGCATTCATTCATACATTGAGGACAATGCGTGAGATAAGTGTGGGGGTGGGCTTTACTAACATACTAACATAGTTAGAAACTAACAAAAATTTGCTAATAAAAAAAAAATTTCTAAAAAAAAATAATTATTATAAAAAGGACAATATTTTGACTTATCTTTTGAAAGAAATCTAAGTTAGTTTTAAGGATTAGGAAAATCATGATTAGGATTTCTAAAAACTTGGTCAAAATAAATAAATTGTTTAAATTTTAGGTATAGGAGGAGAAATTGAATAATTAATTAGTCTTGATTTTTACCTTAATGAAATTTGCATACCTAATGCATATCTAGGATTCTAAGACGAAGACCTTTGTGCCTCATATAAAAAAAAAAAAAAGAAAATCACTAATTAAGCTGGATACAAGTGCCTCAAGAAGCATAAGTATTCATGCCTAAAGGTGAGTAAATAAAATAAAGTCCTTAGTTTTGAGGCCTAGTTCACTCGAATTTGAGTCCGCGGGGTGTTTTCTCACCTGGTGCCCTAAAGCCGACCGGTTTGGGAGCCACCGACTTTAAGTTCGCTACATGGGTGGATTAGAAAGCCTAAGAAAACTGAGAAATATTATACATGTATTAACACATCTATTAGTCAATTAGTTAGGTATGAGGGCCTCAAGAAGCCTTGATACTTACACGAAAGAAAATTAGATGAGTTATACATGCCAAAAAAAAAATTTATATTAACACATCTATTAGTCAATTAGTTAGGTATTAGGGCCTCAAGAAGCCTTGATACTTACACGAAAGAAAATTAGATGAAGTTATAAAAATAATAAAGAGGCATGAGAGTCCAAGTTAAGGAATTCCTAGTAAAGATTCACAAGGATGCATATGACTTTTGGTAACGAAAAGACTATACAAAAATTCAATTTTTACCCTTACCTAAAATAGATAACAATTTACGTTATAAAGACTAAGTTTAAGAATGAATAAAAATGATAATCCTAAAACTTATAGACTACTCAGTCTCTTCAAACGTATTTCAAATATTTTCCCTTTTATGGATTTTGTGGGTGTAATCCGCTGAAAACCCTCACGAGACAACACTCGTCCTCTAGGGTAACCTAGAGGTTTAACGGCTTGTTGCACGTGCTAAGTGCAACCGTGATTCCTACGAAAGTGAGTTAGGATAGATTAATTTTTCTTTTCTTTTTGATTTTTACTCGAGGACGAGCAAAAAGATAAGTGTGGGGGTGTGATAGGTAGTAAAAAGTGCATATTTATCAATACATTTACTATCACATTTTCATATTTATTCCTATAATTTTTGCACATTTACTAATATTTTATTATTTATTGTGTGATATGGCATATAATAATAATTTTTCCAATTTTAATTCATATTACACACCTAATTATTTTTCGGATATTACCAACCCGGCATATCACAACTTTGACCAACCTAGTGTGCCGGAATGGTCTTATCCGAATGAATATAACCCATACCCTCCATCTTATGACCATAATTTTCATACTTTCAACTCTTCACAGAGTTCATGGGGTTTCGATTCCCCCGAGTCCAATTTTCAACCGACTTGTCCTCCGTCTCCACCTTGTCCACAATATTCCCAAGAGTCATACTCTGATCCACCCATTCAGAAAGAATACCATCTATCGGGGAAATGATAAGTATGCATGAGTCCAAGCAACAATTACCATCAATCGCAGATATGATTATGCGTGAGTCCACCGACTCACAACTTCATCAAGATTACACTTCATCCTTTCAAGTCCAATCACAACATGATGCACCTATCAACTATGAAAGGATGCTTGCAGCCATGACTCAGGCTAGATTAGCCCGTGATCATGATATAGATATGATGGTTCAATCTTTACGTTCTCACCATCCGGCCAATTCTAATATCGCTGACCATTCTCTTAGAGCCGACGAACCAAGTTGCTTTGGACAACAAGATTCTAATTCAGTGCCATCATGTGAACATGCCGAAACTCCAAATTTTGATAGTTTGGCAAGTTTTTCCTTTCCTAAAATAGAACATGAGCATGAATATGATCATGATCTCCCACTTGGTGATTCAATTTTACTTCCTGATTCAATAATGACTCTGGTGTCTCCACCTGATTTCACTTTTCCCGAGTTGGATCCTGTTCCAATTCATCATGAATTTGAATCACCCATTTTTGATGATCATATTGAACTTGACCAATTGTACAATTTTGAAAGTCTCATGGATAAATTGGCAAGTTCTCATTTTTATGAAATTGAACCCAATGAGATATGTGACCTAGATTCTCAAATATGTGATCAAGTTCAAATTCCCGAATCATTATTGACTCCTGTTTTGTTACCCGACTTAGGTAATCTTTTAGAGTCAGTCTTGATTCACACACATATCATTCCTGAACTTGAATCACCACCATTGAGTCACATTCCATTATGGGAAGAATATTGTAGACTTGAGCTTCAACTTATTGATTTGGACCCACTTCCTGAACCTAGCCCGACTCCTGAACCCTTACTTGATTTAAGTTTCTTTCCTGAGTCGGTATTCGTTCCCGCACTTATGACGTCCAAGTCAATAATTCCGTCTTTTCATACTCCATTTTGGGACAAGGAGGTTGACACAATTGACTCTGAAATTATTATGAAATTTGGAAATTTGATGGGGTGGAATTTTTAAAATATGTTAATACAGACATCATTTTAGTGGGTTATACAAAAAAGATTTCTGGTGGGTTCCCCCGAATTCCACAAAAAGTAGATTGGGCCGCATTTCGTGGACCAATTAGACCACCACCGGAACCACCACCTTAAGGTAACTTCTGCCTTCCCTTCTTCTTTTTCATGCATATATGCATTCATTCATACATTGAGGACAATGCATGAGATAAGTGTGGGGGTGGGCTTTACTAACATACTAACATAGGTAGAAACTAACAAAAATTTGCTAATAAAAAAAAAATTTAAAAAAAAATGTTATAAAGAGGACAATATTTTGACTTATCTTTTGAAAGAAATCTAAGTTAATCTTAAGAATTAGGAAAATCATGATTAGGATTTCTAAAAACTTGGTCAAAATAAATAAATTGTTTAAATTTTAGGTATAGGAGGAGAAATTGAATAATTAATTAGTCTTAATTTTTACCTTAATGAAATTTGCATACCTAATGCATATCTAGGATTCTAAGACGAAGACCTTTGTGCCTCATATATATATATATAAAAAAAAAAGAAAATCACTAATTAAGCTGATACATGTGCCTCAAGAAGCATAAGTATTCATACCTAAAGGTGAGTAAATAAAATAAAGTCCTTAGTTTTGGGGCCTAGTTCACTCGAATTTGAGTCCGCGGGGTGTTTTCTCACCTGGTGCCCTAAAGCCAACCGGTTTGGGAGTCATCGACTTTAAGTTCGTTACATGGGTGGATTAGAAAGCCTAAGGAAATTAAGGAAAAATTACTTATATATGTACTAACACATCTAATAGTCAATTAGTTAGGTATGAGGGCCTCAAGAAGCCTTGATACTTACACGAAAGAAAATTAGATGAGTTATACGTATCAAAAAAAAAGTATATATAAATAAATAAATAATATAGAGGCAGAGAGTCCAAGTTAAGGAATTCCTAGTATAAATTCATAAGGATGCATATGATTTTTGGTAACGAAAAAGACTATACACAAAATTCAATTTTGATCCTTACTTAAAAATGAAAATAATTTACTTTATAAAGACTAAGTCTAAGAATGAATAAAAATGATAATCCTAAAACTTATAGACTACTTAGCCTCTTCAAATATATTTCAAATATTTTCCTTTTTATGGATTTTGTGGGTGTAATCCGCTGAAAACCCACACGAGACAACACTCGTCCTCTAGGGTAACCTAGGGGTTTAACGGCTTGTTGCACATGCTAAGTGCAACCGTGATTCCTACGAAAGTGAGTTAGGTTAGATTAGTTTTTCTTTTCTTTTGATTTTTACTCGAGGACGAGCAAAAAGATAAGTGTGGGGGTGTGATTGGTAGTGAAAAGTGCATTTTTATCATTACATTTACCATCACATTTTCATATTTATTCATATAATGATGCACAATTAACTAATATTTTATTATTTATTGTGTGCAGGCCTTGAGAAATAAAAATAAAGAAATAAAGCCTCAAAAGAAGCCCAAAAGCCCATGTTTAAAGCCAAAGTGCAAAAGTTGCAAATTACCAAGTGTAAAAGTTGCAATTACTAAAAGAAGAGAGAAGGGATAGACTTCTACTCACCCTAGTTGCTTGCAAGACAATCCTAAAGATAAAAGGAGAAGAGTTTAAAGATAAATTCGGATTCAGACTGTACATGTTTTAGTATTCAGATCATAACTTTTGCTACAGATATTCAAATCCAATGATTTAAGATGCTCCAGGAAGAAGACTTGAAGAGCTACAACTCTTATGTTGATCAAACGTTCCAATTCAATCCGCAGATAAGACATATTCGGTGATCAACATGATAACAAGTTGCATGACAGAGTTGTACTGGGACTCTACTTCTTCCAGCTCCTATAAATACCCCTGCAGAGCAATAGAGAAGGGCACACAGAAAATACATAGAAAATTCTAGGGTTTCTTAGGCTAACTTGTAGTTTAGGTTAGGTTTTTCTTTTTGTAATTTTTGTAATTAAGAGTGGAGGAAGCTTTCATGGAGGAAGGAGTCCATGCTTGTACTGAGGTGACAGCGGTGTAAGCCTACTTTTCTTCCATTGTTAATGAAATCCACTCAAAGGTTTGTCTTTGTTATGTCTATTCTTGTTATTCGTGTTTTATTCTCTTTTTATTTTTCTATTCTTGTGTTATTCTCTCTAATGACTTGCAAACCGTGAGATCCGATTGCTTCGAGACTGCCTAGCCCAAGAAGAGCCCTTGATGGCGTATGGAGATGAACAAGCCGTCGCTTGCCAGTCTTTTCTTTTAGTAGTGTAGATCGCGAAGGTGGACGATCCTATACGCCATACTTGAACGCCTTCCAAAGCAAAGTAAGTCGTCGCAAAAGGATCAAAGGTAAGTAGGACTGAAGAGGTAGGTATGTATTTTATAGTCTTCTTCCTTTCTTTTATTTCTTTAGTTTAGATCACCATCTCAATCTTTCCAAATTCTTTTCCTCACTTTCATTATAAATATCACTTCTTTTTCTCCATCTTCTTTCTTTCTAACTTAACTTAAATTAATAAAAACTTTAGAGGTAACTTATTGACAAAGCTTCAATCGCTAGTCCCTCCCTGAGGATCACGACCCGCATAGCCATTGCTACCGCGGATTAGAATTGAGCACCTCGCACATCCTTACTCTTAAATCTGATATATTTATTTTGTGTGCAGGTAAAATCTCAATCAAAACAATATGCATGCATATTTCATGTTCTGAACATTTCTAAAAAGTTTCCATAATTTCTAAAAATTATCTGGGCATTTTTATGAATTTCCTGCATTTAAGAATTTTCTGTATATTTTTAGAATTATTCTGTGTAATTAGAAATTATCTATGTATTTTTAGGATTTTGCTATGTATTTAGAATTGTTTTACATTTTATATGTATTTTCTGAATATTTAGGGATTTTCTATGTATTTTTAGGAATTTCAAGTAATTTTCTAGGATTATGATCGTATACATATTTTGTATTCTTTTCATTAAACTCCTACATTTATCGTGTAATAAATCTGCTTATTTCTTTGTCTTAAATGTCTATTTTGTAGAAGATAATAATGAAGAGAAAGAGGATTAAATCAAATAAATATCAGTTAAAATCAGATTTAACTGGATCTATTTAGTTAGTTGAGGATGATCCCAGATCTAGTTAGAACAAATCAAGGATTGGGACAAATGTTCAGCTGAAAATCAGAGCAAATGAGAAGATAACACCAAATGGAAACCAGTAAAATTCAGATTTCTATAAATTCATTTTGGTTATCTAAAGATCAATCGAGGATAATATCAAATACAGAGAGATAAATGGATAGAGAGAAGATCAACGGATGAGATGAAGCAAGTTTGACTCAGATTCTGACTGGATACATTTCAGTATTTGAATCATAACTTTCGCTATAGAATCTCAAATCTGATAATTTAAGATGATTCAAAAAGAGGACTTATAGAGCTACAACTCTTATGTTGATCACTATTTTTAATTCTGTCATTTGTTAAGTGATATTCAACAATCAACACGCCAACAAACTGCAGATCAGAACTGAATATCCACATCAAATCAAGTTTGGAGATAAGGGAGGATTCAAATTCAGAAATAGCCAGATTTTCCTATCTTCATACTCCTCTAACATCTGCATTTCTTCTATAAATACCTGCAATCTCAAAGGCAAGGGAGAACGACCATGCGGAGATATGATTTAGTCCACTTTTCCATTTTTTAGTGTAAGTTTTTGTTTTTCTTTTCATGTAATTTTCAGTTTTAATTTATGTAACTGAGAGGAGAAACGAGTTTCATGGAGGAAGGAGATCAAGCTTGTACTGAGAGTGACACCAGTGTAAGATTTCCTTCTTTTCTCTTATTGTTATAAAATCGAATCTGTAGTTCCCTTTTGTATGTACTTTATTTTTGTGTTCTTCTTCTTCTCTACTTTTCTTCTTTTTGTACAATTGTTATTCAAGTGAGTCTAAAAGCATCGAAAGAGCCTTGCCTTTGTGAGTGCCACCGATAGCCCATGACGATGGATTTTGAGTTTCATTCTGTATCACTTCATACTTGCAACGTCTTGATGATATAATGTGGAGGAAACAAGAATCAACTCTTATGGGCTATACGTTGATCGCCTTTCTTCAAGGTAGCATCATTGCAAAAGATTCAAGGTAAGTATTTGGCCAAAAGAAGAAAGTAATTTTAAGTTTCTTTTCTTTAATCATTTAGTTTAGAACACCACAATCCACCAAATCTTTTATCACTCTTTTTTCAATCTCATTTGTACAAATCACTTCTTATTTCTCCACCTTCTTATTCTACCGCTTTCTTTCTAACTCTACTTTACTTCATTTTTCTCTTTTCTTTTAAAGAACTAAAGAAGAACTTTAACTATATCTTGTATCTTAAAAGAAAACTTACTAAAAAGCTTCCATCGCTAGTCCCTCCTTGTAGATCACGACCCGCATAGTCACTTGCTATTGCGGTAGAATTGAGCACCTTGCACTACTGTTTTGAAAGTTCTGAAATTCTGTATTTTGTGTGCAGGTTCGATCTCAATCAAATTTTGGCGCCGTTGCCGGGGAGGGACGGTAAGTTACTCTCTTTAAAAGTTTACATTTTTGGTTAACTTTCTTTTTTATTTTTTGTACAGATTTAACAACAAGGAATTCTTGCTACAGTGGACACATAAGTGGCCTTGGACTGCTCAAGAAAGCAGAGCCAAGAAGCCCTCAGATTTGCTACATTCCAGTGGCAAAACTGAGTGAACTGCTAACCTGTATTTTTGCAGGTTGGCTGAATTAAAAATCTGAATTTCTGTAACATTTATCTCCTTATTTGACTCACTGTATATACATTTTTAACATAACAGTAAAAAGTTGATTGTAAATGCTAAAAATGATTTGGACTTTTCATTTAGCCACATGTCTATTTCATTTCATTTTTTATTTACTGTTGAAGAGTGCTAGAGCCAAGGTATGTATGCATAGCATTTAGTATAAGGTTCATTCTTGTATGAAATATTGCTTGAATGTTACTTTTTTCTATATACTTGTACACTGCACTAAATTGACTTAAGGGCTTATCCTATAAACAAGATAAGGTGGGGAAGTCATTATCCTCCCTTAGCCCACAAACAATCTCCTCACTCACTAACCCAAACCAAACTAAAATGAGTAGACGTTGGCCCTAGGGACATCTCAGACTCAATTAGGAGATTATCCTAAGGGGGAAAGGTGTTGGAATTTGACTCCTGCCAAATCAGTGTCTAGGAAGGGGATTAAGGGCCGAAAGCCCGAAGGTTGGTGGTTACTTAATTAAGGAACGCCTTTGACGGATAACCTCCCACCAATCTTGCCCTGACCTGGCTGATTAGCTTGTGGTCAAAGCCTGCATTATACCTCCTATGGACAGTCTAACCAGTTAGGAGTCATCTAGGTCAAAGGTCTACCCTAACTTAGGTTAGAATTTTTTCTTCTTTGTTTGCTTATTTGTTTGTTTTTTTCTTTGTTTGTGTTTTATTGTGTGATATGGCTTATAACAACAATTTTTTCAATTTTAATGGTAATCCATATTACACACCAACCTCTTTTTCAGATATTACCAACCCGACATATCATAACTTTAACCAACATAGTGTGCCGGATTGGTCTTATTCGAATCAATATAACCCATGCCCCCAATCTTATAATCATAATTTCCAGAATAATTTCAACTCTTCACAGAGTCAGTGGGGATTCACCTCCCCCGAGTCTAATTTTCAACCAACTTGCCCTCCTTATCCACCTTGTCCACAATATTTCCAAGATTCATACGCAGTTCCACCAATCCAAAATAGAAAACCATCAATTTTAGAAATGAGTATGCGTGAGTCCAAACAAAAATCACAAAATCTGATGGACTCACAATTTCACCACCAATTCCAAGACAACACTTCATCTTTTCAACAAAATGATGAACCAATCAACTATGAAAAGATGCTTGAAGCCATGACTCAGGCTCAAAACGCTCGTAATCATGACATAGATATGATAGTCCAAACTCTACGTTCTCACCGTTTGGCCAGTTCTGATGTCGCTAACCATTCTGTTAGAGCCGAAGAGTCATTTTGTTTTGGAAAACAAGGTTCCATTTCAGAACAATCATTTGAACTTGCCCAAACTCCAAATTTTGAAAATGACATTGACAGTTTGGCAAGTTATCCCTTTCCTGAAATTGAACTTGAGAATGAATATGATCATGAACATCAACTTAGTGATTCAATTCCACTTCCTGATTCAATTATGACTCCAGTGTCTTCACCTGATTTCAATCTTTTTCCTGAGTCAACATTGGATCCTGTGCCAATTCATAATGAAATTGAATCACCCATCTTTGATGATCATTTTATTGAACTTGACCAATTTCACACTTTTGAAAGTCCTATTGACAAATTGGCAAGTTCTCATTTTTATGAAATTGAACTCAATGAGAAATGTGACCTAGATTCTTAAATTTGTGATCCAGTTCAAATTTTCGAATCAATATTGACTCCTGTTTTGTTACCCGACTTGAGTAATATTTTAGAGTCAGTTTTGATTCCCACACCTGTCATTCTTGAACTTGAATCACCAATATTAAGTTACATTCCATTGTGAGAAACTGAATGTGGACTTGAGTTTCAACTTCTTGATTTGGACCCACTTCCTAAGCCAATCTCGACTCCTGAACCTTTACTTGACTTAAGTCACTTTTCTGAGTCGGTATTAATTCCTGTACTTCCTGAGTCCAAGTCAATCATTCTATCTTTTCACACTCCATTTTGGGACAACGCGGTTGACAAAATTGACTCCGAAATTAATTATGGAATTTGGAAATTAGATGGGGTTAAATTTTTAATAAAAATCCTTCATGGATATATCATTTTAATGGGTTATATTAGAGAGATTTCTGGTGGGTTCCTCCGAACTCCATGAAAAGTCGATTGGGCCGCATTTCGTGGACCAATCAGACTACCATCGGAACCACCACCTTAAGGTAATATTTTCTTCCCTTTCTTCTTTTTCATGCATCTATGCATTAATTCATACATTGAGGACAATGCATGAGACAAGTTTGGGGGAGGGTTCTAACATAACTTAGGTTTTTCTTTTTATAAATTTTTTTAACATTTTCTTTACTTTTAAAATTTTTTTGAAAATAGAAACAATATTTTGACATATGTTTTGTAAGAAATTAAGTCAATTTTAAGGAATAGGAAAATCAAAATTAGTATTTCTTAAACTTGGTCAAAATAAGATTATTTGTTTGATTTGTAGAGTTAAGAAGATAATTTGTCAAAGTAATTTAGTCTTGATCTTTACCTTAATGAAATATGTACACTTCATACACTTACACACTTAGGGTTCAAAAAAACGAAGATTCTTATGTCTTATATAAAAAAAAAGAAATAAATATATCTATGAAAGATGAACAAATCTAATTATTGATTAGCTAGGTGCTTTGGCCTAAGTAAGCCTTAGTATTTATGCGAAAGATGATTAGATAAGTTTGAGAAAAATATATATAAAAATCCTCTGATTAAGCTGGGTATTTGTGCCTAATAAAGCATAAGCATTCACGCCTAAAAGGGGTTCATATAATAAAATCCTTAGTTTTGTGGCCTTGTTTGCTCGAGTCCTTAAGTCCTTGGGGTGTTTTCTCACCCGGTGTCCTAAGACCGTTTAGGTTGGGAGTCATCAATTAAAGGCTCATTACATGGGCATATTAGAAAGCCTAATAGAACTAAGGAATAATATCACCAAATATATATATATATATATATATATATATATATATATATATATATATATATATATATATAAATAAAGCATAAGAGTTAGAGTTAAAGAACCCTTGGTCAAAATTTTCACGGTCACAAGGTATATATGACTCAGGGTAAAGTAGTAGACTAGATGAGAAGTATAATTTGACTCCTTACTTTGATTGATAAGAAATTTTTGAATAGAGACTAAGTTTTGGAATGAAAAATTCAGTTTTCTTATTACTTATAGATTACTTAATTCTTACAATTATATTTCAAATATTTTTCTCTTTCAAAATGCTTTTCGAAAATACTAACTCTTTCTTTCTCTTTCTTTATGAATTTTGTGGGTGTAATCCACTAAAAACTCTCACGAGATAAACTCGTCCTCTAGGGGTAACCTAGAGGTTTAATGGCTTGTTGCACATGCTCAGTGCAATCGCGTGACCTGCGAAAGTGGTCTAATAATCCTTAGGATAGTTTAGTTATTTTGCTCGAGGACGAGCAAAAGATAGGTATGGGGGTGTGATTGGTCACTAATATTGCACATTTATTATCATATTCTCATACTTATTAAAGAATAAACTCTGCTTTTTCCTAATTAAATGTTTAATTTATTTGCAGGCCCATTTCTAAAGGAGAGTGAAGAGAAATGAGCCTAAAAGCCCATCAAATTCTGAATTAAATTAGAATTAATTCGAACTCAGTAAATCAGGGCAGATCAGGTCGGTTCAGATCGGTTGAAAATCAGTTAGAACAAATCCCTACAAATCGATCGGTTGAAGCCAAGGATCAAAGGCCATTTCATCAAAATCTCAGACTTAAACTGCAAATCCAGCTGAAGATAAAGACAAATCGAGAAGCCGGGGAGCACCACCAACAGGGTTTGGCCACCTGACCACACCCTGGTCGCGGAAACGCGGCCAAAGTCGCGTTTTCGCGGCTTGGTTAGTGAGTTAGGAGGAGCGTTTGCTCCCCCTATCTTCTCACACCTCTCCCCTCTGAGTTTTTGCCAATAAAAGGAAAGATTTTCACTGTAAATGGGGACGACCATGCAGAGATAGGATTTAGTCCAGTTTTTTATTCTTTGTAGTGTAGGTTTTTATTTTTATTTTCATGTAATTTTTAGTTTTATTTTATGTAAATTAGAGGAGATCAGAGTTTCATAGGAGAACGAGAACGAAGCTTGTGCTGAGAGTGACACCGGTGTAAGATTTCCTTCTTTTCTCTTATTGTTATAAAATCGAATCTGTAGTTCCCTTTTGTATGTACTTTATTTTTGTGTTCTTCTTCTTCTTCTCTACTTTTCTTCTTTTGGTACAATTGTTATCCAAGTGAGTCTAAAAACATCGAAAGAGCCTTGCCTTTGCGAGTGCCACTGATAGCCCATGACGATGGATTTTGAGTTTCATTCTGTATCACTTCATACTTGCAATGTTTTGATGATATAATCTGGAGGAAATGGGAATCAACTCTTATGGGCTATACGTTGATCGTCTTGCTTCAAGGTAACATCATTGCAAAAGATTCAAGGTAGGTATTTGATCGTACACATATTTTGCATTCTTTCATTACACTCTTACATTTATCGTGTAATAAAATCTGCTAATTTTCTTGTCTTAAATATTTATTTTGCAGTAGATAATAATGAAGAGAAAGAGGATTAAACCAAATATATACCGGTTAAAATCAGATTTAACTGGATCTATTTGGTTAGCTGAGGATGATCCCAGATCTAGTTAGAAGAAATCAAGGATTGGGGCAAATGTTCAGCTGAAGATCAGAGCAAATCAAAAAGATAATACCAAATGGAAACCGATAAAATTCAGATTTCTATAAATCCATTTTGGTTAGCTAAAGATCAACTGAGAATAATATCAAATACAGAGAGATAAATGGATAGAGAGAAGATCAACGGATGAGATGAAGCATGTTTGACTCAGATTCTGACTGGATACATTTTAATATTTGAAGCATAACTTTTGCTATAGAATCTCAAATCTAATGATTCAAGATGATCCAAAAATCAGACTTATAGGACTACAAATCTTATGTTGATCACTATTTCTAATTCTGTCATTTGATAAGTGATATTCAGCAATAAACACGCCAACAAACTGCAGATCAGAACTGAATATCCACATCAAATCAAGTTTGGAGATAATGGGAGGATTCTAATTCAAAAATAGCCAGCTTTCCCTATCTTCATACTCCTCTAACCTCTGCATTTCTTCTATAAATACCTGCAATCTCAAAGGCAAGAGAGACGACAATGCAGAGATAGAATTTAGTCCAGTTTTTCATTCTTTGTAGTGTAGGTTTTTATTTTCTTTTTATGTAATTTTAATTTCTTTGTAAGCTTAGGTTAGCTTGAGATTCATGTAAGTAAGAGAGAGAGACTTATGTTGAGAGTGACACCGATGTACCTCCTCCTTTCTTCCATCATTTCTGCAAGCAATAAAAGTAGCATCAGTATAACAATGTTTGTGTGAGTGCCAACGATATTTCATGATGATGTTCTCCTCCTCAAGACTCCGTATCATTTCATCCTTATTCGTCTTGATGATGTAATACGTATGGGGACTGAGCTCGATCTTATGGCTTATGCATTGAACGCCTCCGAAGCAAGGTAGAACATGCAAGGGTTCCAGGTAAGTCATCAACCAAAAGAGGTAAGTATTTCTTTAATCTTTTCTTTCTTTTCTTTTATTTCTTTAGTTTTGATCACCAACACCAACAACACCCACTTCTTTTATCACTCCTTGTCCATTTCTTTGTACATATCCAATTCTGGTTTCTCCATCTTCCTAATCTCTCACTTTCTACCTAACTTCATTGTAATTTATTTTCTTTTTTTTTTTAAGAAACTAAAGAAGAACTTTAACCATTAATGGTAGCATAAAAGAGAACTTGTTAAACAAGCTTCCATCGCTAGTCCCTCATTGTGGATCATGACCCGCATAGCCACTTGCTATTGCGGTAGAATTGAGTAACTTGCACTTTTCATTCTTAGTTCTGAAATTCGGTATTTTGTGTGCAGGTTCCAACTCAATCAAATTTTGGCACCGTTACCGGGGAGGACGGTAAGTAATTCTCTTTAAAGTTTACATTTTTGGTTAACTTTCTTCTTTTTTTTTGTACAGATTTAACAACAAGGAATTCTTACTGCAGTGGACACATAAGTGGTCTTGGACTCTGCTCAAGAAAGTAGAGCCAAGAAGCCCTCAGATTTGCTATAGTTCTGTGGCAAACTGAGTGAACTACTACCTGTATTTTCTACAGGTTGGCTGAATTGCGTAGTTTAAATATCTGTAGCATTTATTTTCTTGTTTGTCTCACTATATTTACTTTCTAACCTTAAAAGTAAAATGATGATTGTAAATGCTAAAAAATGCTTTAGACTTTGCATTTAGGCACGTGTCAATTTCATTACATTTTCTATTTACTGTTGAAGAGTGCTGGAGCAAAGGTACATGTACATAACATCTAGTATAAGAACACTTTTGGATTGTTTACATTGCTTAAGTGTTGCTTTTCTTGTACACTGCACTAAATTGATCTAAGGGCTTGTCCTATAAACAAGATAAGGTGGGGAAGTCATTACCCTCCCTTAGCCCACAAACAATCTCCTCACTCACTAACCCAAGCCTAACTAAAAATGAGTAGACGTTGGCCCTAGGGACATCTCAGACTCAATTAGGAGATTATCCTAAGGGGAAAGGTGTTGAAATTTGACTCCTGCCAAATCAGTGCCTAGGAAGGGGATTAAGGGCCGAAAGCCCAAAGGTTGGTGGTTACCTAATTAAGGAACGTCTTTGACGGATAACCTCCCACCAATCTTGCCCTGACCTGGCTGATTAGCTTGTGGTCAAAGTCTGCATTATACTTCCTATGGACAGTCTAACCAGTTAGGAGTCATCTAGGTCAAAAGTCTACCCTAACTTAGGTTAGAATTTTTTCTTTTTTGTTTGCTTATTTGTTTGCTTTTTTCTTTGTTTGTGTTTTATTGTGTGATATGGCTTATGACAATAATTATTCCAACTTTAATGGTAATCTATATTACACACCAACCTCTTTTTTCGGATATTACCAACCCGACATATCATAACTTTAACCAACCTAGTGTGTCGGATTGGTCTTATCCAAATCAATATAACCCATGCCCCTAATCTTATAGCCATAATTTTCAGAATAATTTCAACTCTTCACAGAGTCAGTGGGGATTCACCTCCCCCGAGTCCAATTTTCAACCAACTTGTCCTCCTTATCCACCTTGTCTATAATATTTCCAAGATTCATACTCAGTTCCACCAGTCCAAAATAGAAAACCATCAATTTTGGAAATGAGTATGCGTGAGTCCAAACAACAATCACAAAATCTGATGGACTCATAAATTTACCACCAATTCCAAAATAACGCTTCATCTTTTCAAGACCAATCGCAACAAAACGATGAACCTATCAACTATGAAAAGATACTTGAAGCCATGACTCAGGCTCAAAACGCTCGTAATCATGACATAGATATGATGGTCCAAACTCTACGTTCTCACCGTTTGGCCAGTTCTGATATCGTTAACTATTCTGTTAGAGCTGAAGAGTCATGTTGTTTTGGAAAACAAAGTTCTATTTCAGCACAATCATTTGAACTTGCCCAAACTCCAAATTTTGAAAATGATATTGACAGTTTGGCAAGTTATTCCTTTCCTGAATTAGAACTTGAGAATGAATATGATCATGAACCTCAACTTAGTGATTCAATTCTACTTCCTGATTCAATTATGACTCCGTTGTCTTCACCTGATTTCAATCTTTTTTCCGCGTCAACATTAGATCCTGTGCCAATTCATAATGAAATTGAATCACCCATCTTTGATGATCAGCATATTGAACTTGACCAATTTCATACTTTTGAAAGTCCCATTGATAAATTGGCAAGTTCTCATTTTTATGAAATTGAACTCAATGAGAAATATGACCTAGATTCTCAATTTTGTGATCCAATTCAAATTTTCGAATCAATATTGACTCCTGTTTTGTTACCCGACTTGAGTAATATTTTAGAGTCAGTTTTAATTCCCACACCAGTCATTCTCGAACTTGAATCACCAATATTACGTCACATTTCATTGTGGAGAATGAATGTGGACTTGAGTTTCAACTTCTTGATTTGGACCCACTTCCTGAACCAATCTCGACTCCTGAACCTTTACTTGACTTAAGTCACTTTTCTGAGTCGGTATTAGTTCCCGTACTTCCTAAGTCCAAGTCAATCATTCTATCTTTTCACACTCCATTTTGGGACACAAGGTGGTTGACAAAATTGACTCCAAAATCAATTATGGAATTTGAAAATTAGATGGGGTCAAATTTTTAACAAAAATTCTTCATGTATACATCATTTTAGTGGGTTATATTAGAGAGATTTCTGGTGGGTTCCTCCGAACTCCATGCAAAGTCGATTGGGCCGCATTTCATGGACCAATCAGACCACCACCGGAACCACCACCTTAAGGTAACATTTTCCTTCCCTTTCTTCTTTTTTCATGCACTATACATTAATTCATACATTGAGGACAATGCATGAGATAGGTGTGGGGGAGGGTTCTAATATAACTTAGGTTTTTCTTTTTATTAAATTTTTTTAACATTTTCTTTACTTTTAAAAACTTTTTGAAAATAGAAACAATATTTTGACATATTTTTTGTAAGAAATTGAGTCAATTTTAAGGAATAGGAAAATCAAAATTAGGATTTCTTAAACTTGGTCAAAATAAGATTATTTGTTTGATTTTAGGGTTAGGAAGATAATTTGTCAAAGTAATTTAGTCTTGATCTTTACCTTAATAAATATGCATACTTCATACACTTACACACTTAGGGTTCAAAAACAAAGATTCTTATGCCTTATATAAAAAAAAAGAAAAAAATAGATCTATGAAAGATGAACAAATCTAATTATTGATTAGCTAGGTGCTTTGACCTAAGCAAGCCTTAGTATTTATGCGAAAGATAATTAGATAAGTTTGAATATATATATATATATATATATATATATATATATATATATATATATATATATATATATATATATATATATATATATATCCTCTGATTAAGCTAGGTATTTGTGCCTAATAAAGCATAAGTATTCACGCCTAAAAGTGGTTCATATAATAAAATCCTTAGTTTTGTGGCCTTATTTGCTCGAGTCCTTAAGTCCTTGGGGTGTTTTCTCACCCGGTGCCCTAAGACCGTTTGGTTTGGGAGTCATCGATTAAAGGCTCGTTACATGGGCAGATTAGAAAGCCTAATAGTACTAAGGAATAATACCTCTAAAAATATATATATAAATAAATAAGGCATAAGAGTTAGAGTTAATGAACCCTTAGTCAAAATTTTTACGGTCACAAGGTGCATATAACTGAGGGTAAAGTAATAAGACTAGATGAGAAGTACAATTTGACTCCTTACTTTGATTGATAACAAATTTTTGAATAGAGACTAAGTTTATGAATGAAAAATTCAGTTTTCCTATAACTTATAGATTACTTAAAACTTACAATAATATTTCAAATATTTTTATTTCAAACTGTGTTTTCAAAATACTAACATTTTTCTCTTTCTTTACGGATTTTGTGGGTATAATCCACTGAAAACCCTCACGAGACAAAACTCGTCCTCTAGGGGAAACCTAGAGGTTTAACGGCTTGTTGCACAAGCTCAGTGCAATCGCGTGACCTACGAAAGTGGTCAAATAATCTTTGATTTAGTTTTGTTGTTTTGCTCGAGAACGAGCAAAAGATAGGTGTGAGGGTGTGATCGTATACATATTTTGCATTCTTTTCATTACACTCTTACATTTATCGTGTAATAAAATCTGCTAATTTCCTTGTCATAAATATTTATTTTGTAGAAGATAATAATGAAGAGAAAGAGGATTAAATTAAATAAATACGAGTTAAAATCATATTTAACTGGATCTATTTGGTTAGCTGAGGATGATCCCAGATCTAGTTAGAATAAATCAAGGATTGGGGCAAATGTTCAGCCGAAGATCAGAGCAAATCAAAAAGATAATACCAAATGGAAACCAATAAAATTCAGATTTCTATAAATCCATTTTGGTTAGCTAAAGATCAACTGAGGATAATATCAAATACAGAGAGATAAATGGATAGAAAGAAGATCAACGGATGAGATGAAGCATGTTTGACTCAGATTCTGACTGGATACATTTTATTATTTGAAGCATAACTTTTGCTATAGAATCTCAAATCTAATGATTCAATATGATCCAAAAATCAGACTTATAGGACTACAAATCTTATGTTGATCACTATTTCTAATTCTGTCATTTGATAAGTGATATTCAGCAATAAACACGCCAACAAACTGCAGATCAGAACTGAATATCCACATCAAATCAAGTTTGGAGATAATGGGAGGATTCTAATTCAAAAATAGCCAGCTTTCCCATCTTCATACTCCTCTAACCTCTGCATTTCTTCTATAAATACCTGCAATCTCAAAGGCAAGAGAGACGACCATGCAGAGCTAGAATTTAGTCCAATTTTTCATTCTTTATAGTGTAGGTTTTTATTTTCTTTTTATGTAATTTTAATTTCTTTGTAAGCTTAGGTTAGATTGAGATTCATGTAAGTAAGAGAGAGAGGCTTATGTTGAGAGTGACACCGATGTACCTCCTCCTTTCTTCCATCATTTCTGCAAGCAATAAAAGTAGCATCAGTATAACAATGTTTGTGTGAGTGCCAACGATATTTCATGATGATGTTCTCCTCCTCAAGACTCTGTATCATGTCATCCTTGTTCGTCTTGATGATGTAATGCAAATGGGGACTGAGCTCGATCTTATGGCTTATGCGTTGAACGCCTCCGAAGGTACCAGGTAAGTCATCAACCAAAAGAGGTAAGTATTTCTTTAATCTTTTCTTTCTTTTCTTTTATTTCTTTAGTTTAGATCACCAACACCAACAACACCCACTTCTTTTATCACTCCTTGTCCATTTCTTTGTACATATCCAATTCTGGTTTCTCCATCTTCCCAATCTCTTACTTTCTGCCTAACTTCATTGTAATTTATTTTTCTTTTCTTTTTAAGAAACTAAAGAAGAACTTTAACCACTAATGGTAGCATAAAGAGAACTTGCTAAACAAGCTTCCATTGCTAGTCCCTCTTTGTGGATCACGACCCGCATAACCACTTGCTATTGCGGTAGAATTGAGTAACTTGAACTTTTCATTCTTAGTTCTGAAATTCGGTATTTTCAGGTTCCAACTAAATGAGTATTTGGCCAAAAGAAGGAAGTAATTTTTAGTTTCTTTTCTTTTAATCATTTAGTTTAGAACACCACAATACACCAAATATTTTATCACTCTTTTTTCAATCTCATTTGTACAAATCACTTCTTATTTCTCCACCTTCTTATTCTACCGCTTTCTTTCTAACTCTACTTTACTTCATTTTTCTCTTTTCTTTTAAAGAACTAAAGAAGAACTTTAATCATACTTTGTATCTTAAAAGAAACTTACTAAAAAGCTTCCATCGCTAGTCCCTCCTTGTGGATCACGACCCGCATAGCCACTTGCTATTGCGGTAGAATTGAGCACCTTGCACTACTGTTTTGAAAGTTCTGAAATTCTGTATTTTGTGTGCAGGTTCGACCTCAATCAAATTAAAATGTATTTTCTGTAATTATCTGTATTTTTGGCATTTGGCACTAACAGTGGTGTGATTGGTTGCTAATGTTGCATATTTAGTATCATATTTCCATACTTATTATAGAATAAAATCTGTATTGTCCTAATTAAAATGTTTATTTATTTGCTGGCCCATTCCTTAAGGAGATGAAGAGAAATGAGCCCAAAAGCCCACCAAAATTTTGAATTAAATCAGAATTAAATCGAGCTCAGTGAATCAGGGCAAAATCAAGAGGTTGAAAACCGGTTGAGAAGAATCCTCTCAGAATCGATCGGTTAAAGCCAAGAATCAAAGGCCATTTCGTCACAATCCTGGACTCAAACGAGAAAATCAACTGAAGATAAAAGTAGAAGAAAACACCAGGGAGACCCACCAACAGGGTGTGGCCACCTGGCCACACCCTGGCCGGGGAAACGCGGCCAAAGCCGCATTTCCGCGGCTTGGTTGTGGAGTTAGGGGGAGCGTTTGCTCCCCCACTCTTCCCAGGATCCTGTAGGTTGGGTTTTTGCCTATAAAAAGCCAGTATTTGCACTGAAAATGGGACGACCATGCAGAGATAGAATTAGCCTAGCTTTCATTCTTTGTAGTTTAGGTTTTTCTTTTCTTTTTATGTAATTTGTATGTAAGCTTAGGTTAGATGAAGATTCATGTAAATAAGAGAGAGAGGCTGATGTTGAGAGTGACACCGATGTACCCTCCTCCTTTCTTCCATTGTTTCTGCAAGTAATAAAGGTAAATGTTTTTGTTTTATGTTCATATTTCCTTTTGTTTCCTTATTCCTCTTTCTACTTTACCTCTTTGTTTTTGATGAGCATGCAAGTGAATCCAGAAGCATAAGTTTAACGATGTTGTGTGAGTGCCAACGATAGTTCATGAAGACGTTCTCCTCCTCAAGATCCGTATCACTTCATTCTTGCCCGGTGTAATACCCCGTTCCCGGAATACGTACTTAGTTGCGTATTCAGATTTTCGGTCGTATTTTTTCGATTTGTTTCCTGTATTTATTCTGTATTATGAATTCCTTATATGACTGTTTTGTCTTGGATTTGGATTCGTGGATTCGGAGTCAGCCCTAGTCTGAACCGAAGGCCCGATCCTAGAGTATTACTCGATTTAGACATTCTGATAATTAGAATTGACCGATTTTAGTTTTAAATATCATTTTCCAATATTATATATTTTCTATGATTTTTTAGATTTTTCTGGAATTAAAATGAAAGTCTTCAAAACCGGTGTCGGCCAGTGCCGCTGACCGATTCCTAGATTTTTAATTCTTAAACGGTTTGGAATTTCTAAATGATTCTTTAGACATTATTCCTTAGAATCATATTTTCTACCTACATTCTTTTTCTGAGGATTTTTGGATTTTATGAAAATTCCAACGGAGTTGGTAAATTATTGATTCCAGGATTTTTAGTTTTAAAACTATAAAGTATTTCTTCGAACGGATTTCACTATGATACTTAATATAATATTCTTGATTTTTGATAATTATTTCGGGTCGTTCCGAGATACTTGAATTTCGGACGATTCCGGTATTTTTCCCGAAAGGTTTCCGCATCTGCAACTGAATCCCGGGAATCCGCCACTTCCATTATTTTCATCTTCTTTCCCAAGAAAATATCTTCTCATTATAATTTCTTTTCCTTTTTCCTTTTCCTTCATTTCTTTCCTTCCTTCACAATCCACAAGAATTCCCATTTTCCAAAATTCCAACAATTCCAAATTCCTTTTTCTTCTTCCACCAACTTCCACTCACTTCCATCTCTTTTTCTCTCTCTCCCATGGCCGGCCAAGTGGCCAAGAGAAGGACACTCACCTCACCTCCCCACTTTACAAAAAACCCCCTCTCTTCTATCATATTTGCACCTCCTTCACAAAGTCAAAACCTATAAATACTTTTCCTCTCCTTTCTTTATTCATTCTCACTTCAACTTTCTCTTTCTTCTCTTCTCTTCTCTTCTCTTCACCAAAGCCCTAATCTCCAACTCCTCTTCATCTCCATCACTACAACAACACCACCAACTCCCTAAGGAACAACAAGGTCATCTTCTTCCTCCTTCATCTCCATGGAAGCCACCACAAGGTCATAAACTCCAACACCAAACCCATCTTCTTCCTCTTCATCATCCTCTTCCAATCAACCAATCCATGTGAGTAATTTTCATCACCTATACTTGGTTATTTCTTAGTATGCTTAAGTTTACCCATCATGTTCAATTGTGTCTTCAATTTATGATTTTTGGATCATCAAACACAACCCTAGAAAACCTGTTCTGTATGCTGTTTCCAGTCGATTAGTCGACTAGACCTATAGGTTAGTCGACTAGAAAACCCTAGTTGAAACTTAACCTTTTCTGGAAACACAGTATTAGTCGACTTACCTTAGTTCCTAGTCGACTAGAGGCCCTTAGTCGACTACACCCTTGACCCTAGTCGACTAACCCTTCCTGGACCAGAAACCTTAACTCTCTGTATCCCAGATTTAGTCGACTTAACATAACTGTTAGTCGACTTGTCATGTCTGTTAGTCGACTACCCATATAACCCTAGTCGACTAACTTTTCTCTGAAACCAAATCCAACTCTCTGGAACACAGTATTAGTCGACTACCCCATCTTCCTAGTCGACTAACCCCTCTATTAGTCGACTACCCTGTCCACCCAGTCGACTAATTATTGGCTGTCTGTTATAGTTGCTTATCTTCTTAACTTTGGATCTTATACTTGTTCATGTATTTGTATCTTGTACTTCATGACTCGTTACTTGATATGTATTACTTGACTTGTCACTTGACAAACATCATCTTCCCTTCTCTCTTTCTCTCTCCCCTTCTCTCTACATGTTTATATCAGGTTTTGTGGCGCATCCCAAGCTTCCGTGGATTTCGGATCTTTCGGCTTATTGGTGATTTAGGCGAGTAGTCTCGCCTCTATTTGAGTTTCCCGTTTCTTCGGTCGATGAGTATTTCGCTTCTTATTTCCATATTCATGTATTGCACTACATTGCTTGTATTATGGTAGCTTCATCTTGTGCTTGTGCCATGCTATTGATATGCTTACTTCTTTATCATATACTATGCGTGGCAGACCCTTCGTGATCGTTGTATTCTTGGTTTCTGATATGTTATCACTTGCCCTGCTATTATTTCAGATCTGTTAGTTACATGCTTCCTTTAACACATGTATATCACCTGACCATCTAGTATGTTATCACCTGACTACCTGGCATGCCACTGCCTTGCTAGACCCTCTTGTTATGACATGACTGACCCGGACTATATCGATCTCATTGGTATGCATGTTACTTGATATACCACCACCTTGTCATGCTATCTTTTAAAACCAGCATGATACACCTGACTTTGTAATTGTCATGTTTACGGGAATCCTGTCTTGTTTCATGGAACTAAGTGCCACACGGAACAAAGTGCCACACCTTACTCGGTGGGGGCCACCTCTTGAATCCGTGGGGGCCACCTCTAGAATCCAATTATTACTGTTATGTCCAGTTATTTCCCGTAACCTGATAATTCTGTTAATAAACCATAAAAAGGACAACTTGTATGGGTATGGGAGGAAGTGATGGATGCCGGAATGATATCTTGCTTATAGTGATGGGATATAAAAGTATATATATATATATATATATATATATATATATATATATATATATATATATATATATATATTATATATATATATATAATATATATACTGGCGGTAAGTGTTATGATATTACTGTTAGGGGGACTTTGGGCCTCCAAAGCCGGTTCCAGGTGTATGGAAACCACTATAAGAAGTTCTATCAGTTCTCCATCTACTTCCGTTAACAACCCTCGACTTGCTTATATATGGATGTATGTGGGTTGGCCGTACACCAGGTCACATACCGAGATATATGGGTCAGACGAGTAATAATAATAATAGGTGTTTCCTGTGACCCCAGTTATGATTACTGTTATGATTCCTGTTTTGATACCTGTTATGCACTCTTGTCACATCTGTTATGTATTCTTGTTATGACTACTTTGCAATTCTGATTCTATACGCTTAGATATTCGGTGGCATGAGATAACGGTATATAGATGAGGGTTTCCTTGTTTGGATTATTCCTTCGATGTACTAGTCTCATGGGACCGTAACCTAAGCGTATACAATCAATTTTGCTTGTGATCAGTTTTACTTCGGATTTCCTGTTTTACGATTGTTACGTTATACCCGTTCTTATATATATACTTCATTTGTGTTCTAACCCTCCTGTCTTCTGTACTTGACTCTTGTACTCACCCTTGGCTCGCCACCTGGCTTTTGCATCCTACTCGCCTGGGGAGTTTCACTGACTCCCCTGGATTCTCATGTCCAGGTCCTGGAGCCCGGAGCGGGAGGATCTCCCCCTTTGCTGATCAGAGTAGCGCAGCGGTGGCGTGGATCCCCAGCCGACCTTTCAGGGCCACATCCTTCCAGGCCCCCTGTATGCCTCTCGAGTTTCCTCTTAGCAAACTCGTGAGTGCCCTTTTTCTATTCATACTCGTACATTTCCTTGTATACTTGTATGTGAGCGCCCTTTTATGCTGTTCATATATGTATATCTCTTGTACTCTCGCATTTGCGCATATCTGTGATGTATTATTATTGTAATATTCATCACCTCTGGTGATAACTCTGTGATTGTATATATATATGTGTTGGAATGTATAATGCACCATATGCTTCCGTACTCTGATTCTTGTCTGTACTGATGCTTAGCGTATATACGGGAAGGTACTTCGGACTTACGTATATACGTTGCAGTGACGTCCCCGTATCGCCGGGATCGGGGCGTTACAGGATGGTATCAGAGCTTAGGCTCTAACCTCCTCAGTACGTCCAGAAGGCAAATCAATGGTAAAGAGATTTGCAACTGGAATACATGAGTCTTGGTTATACATTCCAACTGCAAGTGCGGAGTTATCTATTTCTTGACTATCTTTCCTTTGATTTCAAATCCCTCCTTGACTATCTTTCCTTTGATTCCAAATTCCTCCTATCCTTTCCTTGTTTTGGTTTTATGAATCCTTATACTATTTTAAGATATGACTAGACTAGAGAGGTAGTGGCTGGTTCAGAATGAAGCTATTATGTGATCTCTTCGGCCAATTCTATGAAGCTTGGTATTCTCCAGATCGATCTTGATCTGGCTATCTTTCAGAGGACAGCAGTCGGATTCTTAATTATCGGTCTTCTTTATTATGCTCAGGATTTTCGGGGTTTTCTTTATTACACAGCCACGACATCATCAGTATTCATTTATTTCACAGCCACGACATCATCAGTATTATTCAGCATTATTCTAAAGATTTATTACACAGCCACGACATCATCAGCCGGAAATGCAGAGTATGATTATTATTCAGTTGACTTGAGAGCCCTACCTATAGTGCTTCATATCTTAATTGGTATAAATTCCACCGCTGTCCCCTTTGTATTCAATTTACCCCTTAACGAAATTGCGAGGACGCAATTTTTGTAAGGTGGGTGGATTGTAATACCCCGTTCCCGGAATACGTACTTAGTTGCGTATTCAGATTTTCGGTCGTATTTTTCGATTTGTTTCCTGTATTTATTCTGTATTATGAATTCCTTATATGACTGTTTTGTCTTGGATTTGGATTCGTGGATTCGGAGTCAGCCCTAGTCTGAACCGAAGGCCCGATCCTAGAGTATTACTCGATTTAGACATTCTGATAATTAGAATTGACCGATTTTAGTTTTAAATATCATTTTCCAATATTATATATTTTCTATGATTTTCTAGATTTTTCTGGAATTAAAATGAAAGTCTTCAAAACCGGTGTCGGCCAGTGCCGCTGACCGATTCCTGAATTTTTAATTCTTAAACAGTTTGGAATTTCTAAATGATTCTTTAGACATTATTCCTTAGAATCATATTTTCTACCTACATTCTTTTCTGAGGATTTTTGGATTTTATGAAAATTCCAACGGAGTCGGTAAATTATTGATTCCAGGATTTTTAGTTTTAAAACTATAAAGTATTTCTTCGAACGGATTTCACTATGATACTTAATATAATATTCTTGATTTTTGATAATTATTTCGGGTCGTTCCGAGATACTTGAATTTCGGACGATTCCGGTATTTTTCCCGAAAGGTTTCCGCATCTGCAACTGAATCCCGGGAATCCGCCACTTCCATTATTTTCATCTTCTTTCCCAAGAAAATATCTTCTCATTATAATTTCTTTTCCTTTTTCCTTTTCCTTCATTTCTTTCCTTCCTTCACAATCCACAAGAATTCCCATTTCCAAATTCCAACAATTCCAAATTCCTTTTTCTTCTTCCACCAACTTCCACTCACTTCCATCTCTTTTTCTCTCTCTCCCATGGCCGGCCAAGTGGCCAAGAGAAGGACACTCACCTCACCTCCCCACTTTACAAAAAACCCCCCTCTCTTCTATCATATTTGCACCTCCTTCACAAAAGTCAAAACCTATAAATACTTTTCCTCTCCTTTCTTTATTCATTCTCACTTCAACTTTCTCTTTCTTCTCTTCTCTTCTCTTCTCTTCACCAAAGCCCTAATCTCCAACTCCTCTTCATCTCCATCACTACAACAACAACCACCAACTCCCTAAGGAACAACAAGGTCATCTTCTTCCTCCTTCATCTCCATGGAAGCCACCACAAGGTCATAAACTCCAACACCAAACCCATCTTCTTCCTCTTCATCATCCTCTTCCAATCAACCAATCCATGTGAGTAATTTTCATCACCTATACTTGGTTATTTCTTAGTATGCTTAAGTTTACCCATCATGTTCAATTGTGTCTTCAATTTATGATTTTTGGATCATCAAACACAAACCCTAGAAAACCTGTTCTGTATGCTGTTTCCAGTCGATTAGTCGACTAGACCTATAGGTTAGTCGACTAGAAAACCCTAGTTGAAACTTAACCTTTTCTGGAAACACAGTATTAGTCGACTTACCTTAGTTCCTAGTCGACTAGAGGCCCTTAGTCGACTACACCCTTGACCCTAGTCGACTAACCCTTCCTGGACCAGAAACCTTAACTCTCTGTATCCCAGATTTAGTCGACTTAACATAACTGTTAGTCGACTTGTCATGTCTGTTAGTCGACTACCCATATGACCCTAGTCGACTAACTTTTCTCTGAAACCAAATCCAACTCTCTGGAACACAGTATTAGTCGACTACCCCATCTTCCTAGTCGACTAACCCCTCTATTAGTCGACTACCCTGTCCACCCAGTCGACTAATTATTGGCTGTCTGTTATAGTTGCTTATCTTCTTAACTTTGGATCTTATACTTGGTTCATGTATTTGTATCTTGTACTTCATGACTCGTTACTTGATATGTATTACTTGACTTGTCACTTGACAAACATCATCTTCCCTTCTCTCTTTCTCTCTCCCCTTCTCTCTACATGTTTATATCAGGTTTTGTGGCGCATCCCAAGCTTCCGTGGATTTCGGATCTTTCGGCTTATTGGTGATTTAGGCGAGTAGTCTCGCCTCTATTTGAGTTTCCCGTTTCTTCGGTCGATGAGTATTTCGCTTCTTATTTCCATATTCATGTATTGCACTACATTGCTTGTATTATGGTAGCTTCATCTTGTGCTTGTGCCATGCTATTGATATACTTACTTCTTTATCATATACTATGCGTGGCAGACCCTTCGTGATCGTTGTATTCTTGGTTTCTGATATGTTATCACTTGCCCTGCTATTATTTCAGATCTGTTAGTTACATGCTTCCTTTTAACACATGTATATCACCTGACCATCTAGTATGTTATCACCTGACTACCTGGCATGCCACTGCCTTGCTAGACCCTCTTGTTATGACATGACTGACCCGGACTATATCGATCTCATTGGTATCCATGTTACTTGATATACCACCACCTTGTCATGCTATCTTTTAAAACCAAGCATGATACACCTGACTTTGTAATTGTCATGTTTACGGGAATCCTGTCTTGTTTCATGGAACTAAGTGCCACACGGAACAAAGTGCCACACCTTACTCGGTGGGGGCCACCTCTTGAATCCGTGGGGGCCACCTCTAGAATCCAATTATTACTGTTATGTCCAGTTATTTCCCGTAACCTGATAATTCTGTTAATAAACCATAAAAAGGACAACTTGTATGGGTATGGGAGGAAGTGATGGATGCCGGAATGATATCTTGCTTATAGTGATGGGATATAAAAGTATATATATATATATACTGGCGGTAAGTGTTATGATATTACTGTTAGGGGGACTTTGGGCCTCCAAAGCCGGTTCCAGGTGTATGGAAACCACTATAAGAAGTTCTATCAGTTCTCCATCTACTTCCGTTAACAACCCTCGACTTGCTTATATATGGATGTATGTGGGTTGGCCGTACACCAGGTCACATACCGAGATATATGGGTCAGACGAGTAATAATAATAATAGGTGTTTCCTGTGACCCCAGTTATGATTACTGTTATGATTCCTGTTTTGATACCTGTTATGCACTCTTGTCACATCTGTTATGTATTCTTGTTATGACTACTTTGCAATTCTGATTCTATACGCTTAGATATTCGGTGGCATGAGATAACGGTATATAGATGAGGGTTTCCTTGTTTGGATTATTCCTTCGATGTACTAGTCTCATGGGACCGTAACCTAAGCGTATACAATCAATTTTGCTTGTGATCAGTTTTACTTCGGATTTCCTGTTTTACGATTGTTACGTTATACCCGTTCTTATATATATACTTCATTTGTGTTCTAACCCTCCTGTCTTCTGTACTTGACTCTTGTACTCACCCTTGGCTCGCCACCTGGCTTTTGCATCCTACTCGCCTGGGGAGTTTCACTGACTCCCCTGGATTCTCATGTCCAGGTCCTGGAGCCCGGAGCGGGAGGATCTCCCCCTTTGCTGATCAGAGTAGCGCAGCGGTGGCGTGGATCCCCAGCCGACCTTTCAGGGCCACATCCTTCCAGGCCCCCTGTATGCCTCTCGAGTTTCCTCTTAGCAAACTCGTGAGTGCCCTTTTTCTATTCATACTCGTACATTTCCTTGTATACTTGTATGTGAGCGCCCTTTTATGCTGTTCATATATGTATATCTCTTGTACTCTCGCATTTGCGCATATCTGTGATGTATTATTATTGTAATATTCATCACCTCTGGTGATAACTCTGTGATTGTATATATATATGTGTTGGAATGTATAATGCACCATATGCTTCCGTACTCTGATTCTTGTCTGTACTGATGCTTAGCGTATATACGGGAAGGTACTTCGGACTTACGTATATACGTTGCAGTGACGTCCCCGTATCGCCGGGATCGGGGCGTTACACCTGGCTTGATGATATAATGCGAACGGGGACTGAGCTCGATCCTATGACCTATGCGTTGAACGCCTCCAAAGCAAGGTAGAACATGCAAGGGTTCCAGATAAGTCATCAACCAAACTAGGTGAGTACTTCTTTATCTTTCTTTCTTTCGTTTATTTCTGTAGATTAAATCACCAACACCTCATTTTCCAACTCTTTCTTTCCAACTCATTTGTACATAATCGCTTTCATCATTTTTTGATTCTCTCCACTTTCTCGTTCTACCGTTTTCTTTCTAACTTTAACATAACTCTTTTTCATCTTCATAACTTAAAACAAAGAAGAACTTTCGTTTTATCTTCATAAAGATTTCAATACAAAACTTTGAACGCTTCCATCGGAAACCCTCCTTGTGGATCACGACCCGCATAGCCACTTGCTATAGCGGTAAGAATTGAGCACTTGCACATCTTTATTTAAAGTTCTGAAATTCTTTATTTTTATGTGCAGGTTTTGCCTCAATCAAATTTTGGCGCCGTTGCCGGGGAGGGTAACGGTTTTTATTGAAATCTTATTTTTATTGAAAATTTTTTAGAACTAAAACGAATTTTCTTCTCTGTTGCAGGTTATAGGGCAAGGAAAGCAGGAAAAGAAGATTGCAGTAACATATAAGTGGTCTTGGGCCTCTGCTCTAGAAAGCAGAGACCAAGTGCCCTCTGATTTGCCGCGTTTTCTCAGCCAAAGGAGTTGACTACTAAATAGGTTTTGTGCAGGGTTGCTTTCTTTGCAAAACATAGCTGCTGCAAATCTTAATTCTTATATGCCATCACATAAGCCTGCTAATAAACCAACAGTAAAATACTTGTTGAAAAAAGATAAAAAAATTGATTAGACGTTTGCATTTTTAGGCACGTGTCTTTTCAATTCATTTATTTTACTGTTGAAGAGTGCTGGAGCAAGGGACGTTCGCATTGCATCTAGAATATGACTCATCTCTTGGTTGATTTACATTGTTTTGAGTGATTCTTATTTACATATCTTGTACACTTGCACAAATTGATTTTAAGGGCACCACCAATTAACAAGATAAGGTGGGGATTTAATCACCCTTCCTTAGCCCAAAATCAGATTTCAAGCACTCACTAACCCAAGCCTAACTAAAAATGAGTAGACGTTGGCCCTATGGACATCTTGGACTCAATTAGGAGATTATCCTAAGGGGGAAAGGTGTTGGAATTTGACTCCTGCCAAATCAGTGTCTAGGAAAGGGATTAAGGGCCGAAAGCCCGAAGGTTGGTGGTTATTTAATTAAGGAACGTCTTTGACGGAAAACCTCCCACCAACCTTGCCCTGACCTGGCTGATTAGCTTGTGGTCAAAGTCTGCATTATACCTCCCGTGGACAGTCTAACCAGTTAGGAGTCGTCTAGGTCATAGGTCTACCCTAACTTAGTTTAGAATTTTTCTTTTTGTTTGTTTATTTGTTTGTTTGTTTTTCTTCTTTTTGTTTGTATTCTATTGTGTGATATGGCTTATAATAACAATTTTTCCAACTTCAATAATAATCTATATTACACACCGACTTTATTTTCGGATATTACCAACCCGGCATATCATAACTTTAACCAACCTAGTGTGCCAGATTGGTCTTATCCGAATCAATATACCCATGTCCCTAATCTTATAACCATAATTTCCATAATAATTTCAACTCTTCACAGATTCAGTGGGGATTCACCTCCCCCGAGCCCAATTTTCAACCAACTTGTCCTCCTTCTCCACCTAGTCCACAATATTTTCAAGATTCATACTCAGTTCCACCAGTCCAAAATAGGAAACTATCAATTTTGGAAATGAGTATGCGTGAGTCCCAACAAAAATCTCAAAATCTGATGGACTCACAATTTCACCACCAATCCCAAAACAACACTTCATCTTTTCAACAAGACGATGAACTCATCAACTATGAAAAGATGCTTGAAGCCAGGACTCAGGCTCAAAATGCTCGTAATCGTGACATATATATGATGGTCCAAACTCTACGTTCTCACAGTTTGACCAGTTCTGATGTCACTAACCATTCTGTTCGAGCCGAAGAGTTATGTTGTTTTGGAAATCAAGATTCCATTTCAGAACAACCATTTGAACTTGCCCAAACTCCAAATTTTGAAAAAGATATTGACAGTTTGGCAAGTTATCCTTTTCCTGAAATCGAACTTGAAAATGAATATGATCATGAATCTCAACTTAGTGATTCAATTTTACTTCCTGATTTAATAATGACTCCGGTGTCTTCACCTGATTTCAATCTTTTTCCTGAGTCAACATTGAATCCTGTGCCAATTCATCATGAAATTGAATCACCCATTCTTGATGATCATATTGAACTTGACCAATTTTACACTTTTGAAAATCTTATTGACAAATTGACAAGTTCTCATTTTTTGATATTGAACTCAATAAGATATGTGACCTAGATTCTCAAATCTGTAATCCAGTTCAACTTTCTGAATCAATATTGACTCCTATTTTGTTACCAAACTTGAGTAATATTTTAGAGTCAGTTTTGATTTCCCCACCTATCATTCCTGAACTTGAATCACCAATATTAAGTCACATTCCATTGTTGGAAAATAAATGTGGACTTGATTTTCAACTTCTTGACTTGGACCCACTTCCTGAACCAATTTCGATTCCTGAACCTTTACTTGACTTAAGTCACCTTCTTGAGTCGGTATTAGTTCCTGTACTTCCTGCGTCCAAGTCAATCATTCTATCTTTTCATACTCCATTCTGGGACAAGGCGGTTGACAAATTTGACTCCGAAATTAATTATGGAATTTGGAAATTAGATGGGGTCAATATTTAATAAAAATCCTTCATGGATTCATCATTTTAATGGGTTATATTAGAGAAATTTCTGGTGGGTTCCTCCGAACTCCACGAAAAGTTGATTGGGCCACATTTCGTGGACCAATCAGACCACCACCGGAACCACCACCTTAAGGTAACATTTTCCTTCCCTTTCGTCTTTTTCATGCATCTATGCATTAATTCATACATTGAGGACAATGCATGAGATAGGTGTGGGGGAGGGTTCTAACATAACTTTTGTTTTTCTTTTTATTAAAAAAAAAAATTTAACATTTTCTTTGCTTTTAAAAACTTTTTGAAAATAGAAATAATATTTTGACATATTTTTTGTAAGAATTAAGTTAATTTTAAGGAATAGGAAAATCTAAATTAGGAATTCTTATACTTGGTCAAAATAAGATTATTTCTTTGATTTTTAGGGTTAAGAAGAAAATTTGTTAAAGTAATTAGTCTTGATCTTTACCTTAATGAAATATGCACACTTCATACACTTACACACTTAGGGTTCAAAAACAAAGATTCTTATGCCTTATAAAAAATAAAAAAAAAGAGAAAAAAAGATAAACAAATCTAATTATTGATTAGCTGGGTGCTTTGGCCTAAGCAAGCCTTAGTATTTATGCGAAAGATGATTAGATAAGTTTGAAAAAAAAAATATAAAACCCTCTGATTAAGCTGGGTATTTGTGCCTAATAAAGCATAAGTATTCACGCCTAAAAGAGGTTCATATAATAAAATCCTTAGTTTTGTGGCCTTGTTTGCTCGAGTCCTTAAGTCCTTGGGGTGTTTCCTCACCCGGTGCCCTAAGACCGTTTAGTTTGGGAGTCATCGATTAAAGGCTCGTTACATGGGCAGATTAGAAAGCCTAATAGAACTAAGGAATAATACCACCAAAAAAAATATATATATAAATAAATAGAGAAAAATGTATATCAGCCCGCGGGCTGAGAGTACTCTCTCAGCCTGCGGTGACGTGGCTCGATTTGTCACCTCACTGACTTGCGGCCCGCTTTTAGGGAGAAGTTAAATTACCAAATACCCCTTATGATAACTTTTCCTTATTGTTTATTATTATTTTTCCCCCCTTTTATTTTGCCGCTCTTTATAGGATATAAATTACTTTTCGCCTTATTTCTTTACCTCTTTTTTGAAAGATCTAGTTTCTCCTTTTCAGCCTGGGATAAAATTTTTTTTGAAAATATAAAATCTTTTCAGATCAATGTTTTCAGCCTGCGATAAAATTCTACTTTATAGTTTATTTTTTTATATATAATGTAGTCAGAGTCTTTGGTCGCATTGTACATTTAAACTGCGACCTTAGTCAAAGACTTTGATCGCAGTGTACATGGTTAAATGCGACCAAGGTCGCAGTGTTGTTATTGATAAAGATGGCCAGCAACTGCAATCTAAGGTTGCATTACATGGACTGCGATTTTGGTCGCAGTACGTTAAGTAAGTGTTTTCCTTTAGATTAACATGCTTAGCGACCAAGGTCGACACTGCTGTTTTGGTTTAAGACTGCCGCCAACAACTGCGACCAAGGTCGCCGTGTTGTTGTTTTATTAAGTGTTTGATGCGACTTGGAGTCACTCCGTGAGACGCGACCTGTCATAAAGATTTTATGAGATCTTTTTAACGTCAAGTCTATGTTGACGAACCCGCACCATTCGTTGTTTCCCGAAGCTGTTGTCCACGGCGTCGGCTCTTCATTGGGTTGGAGACCATTAAGGCCGACGGTTCTGATTAATGAACCATTAATTATGGTTATTATGGGCTGGCTATAAATAGGGCTCACACTCTCCCTTTAACAGCCCATAATTAGACTGTTTTCATTTGAGAGCAATTGCTCTGAGAATTTCCGCCTTCTTCAGAGTCTCTAACAGGGGCCTGCCTCCATGGATGAAGATGACCCTATGCACGAAGATGACCCAGAGCTTGATTGTCCTTTTTTCAGGTTCGCTGGGCCTCTGGGAGAATTTTTTTGGCCGGTGAACTTGATCGATGTTCGTCCACAAGGGAAGAAGTCATGGTCCTCGACGTCCACAGTTTTTTAATACACGGGGACCTCAATAACACCACTGCTCTTATTCAACAAGGGCTCTTTTGATGTTTAATCTTCTTTGTACTGTTATATTGTAACACTCAATCTTATTGTATAAGAGAGCGTTTTTGTATCATTTCACATGCCTGGAGATAAATGCGTGGACATAAATAAAAAGACCTCAATAACACCACTGCTCTTAGTCAACAATGGCTCTTTTTTTGATGTTTAGTTTTCTTTGTACTGCTATATTGTAACACTCAATCTTATTGTATAAGAGATCATTTTGTATCATTTTCACATGCCTGGAGATAAATGCGTGGACATAAATAAAAAGCATATTTGTTTTTTAATAAACTACGACCTTTTGTCGCAGTCATGCAATGCAAACAAAACAACTTGGACCAGAGACGACACTGCGACCAAGGTCGCATAAGACTACAGTGCAAACAGAAACAACTGCGACCAGGGTCGACACTGCGACTAAAAAACTGCGACTAAGCAACTGCTTCGGTGACGTGTCACCTCGTCGCAGTGTTGTTGTTGATTAAGACTAAAGACCAGCAACTGCGACCAAGATTGCAGATTATTTTTTTAAGACTGCGGCCATCAACTGCTAGGTGACTGTTCAGTTATCCATAACAGTTTAAAAGTTAATACACTATAACTTTAAATTACTTTGAACTCCAAAACAGTTTAAAAGTTAATACACTATATTAATTACTTCTTTTACATAAGGCATGAGAAAGAAGATTGCGAATTGGTCGCAGTACCGAAGGAGGTCGCATTGCTATACGATAGCATTTTTTTGTCTGGTATTCTTTATTCTGTATTAAGTCTGCGACCATGGAACGTTTTTTTTACTTTTCAATGCTAGGAGTCGCAGTCGTCATTTTAAAAGGGGTATTTTTGTCATTTTGATTCACGATTGTTTAGGCGGGTTTTTTGATTTTTTTTTGGCGCCCACACTCTGCGACCGATGTGTGGCCTATATTCAGCCACGTCCCGCAGGCTAAGAAACTCTCTCAGCCTGCAGGCTGAGGTACAGTAAGCCCATATAAATAAGGCATAAGAGTTAGAGTTAATGAACCCTTAGTCAAAATTTTCACAGTCACAAGGTGCATATGACTTAGGGTAAAGTAATAGACTAGATGAGAAGTACAATTTGACTTCTTATTTTGATTGATAACAAATTTTTGAATAGAGACTAAGTTTAGGAATGAAAAATTCAGTCTTCCTATAACTTATAGATTGCTTAAATCTTACAATTATATTTCAAAATATTTTTCTCTTTCAAAATGCTTTTCGAAAATACTAACTCTTTATTTCTCTTTCTTTATGAATTTTGTGGGTGCAATCCGCTGAAAACCCTCACGAGACAAAACTCGTCCTCTAGGGGAAACCTAGAGGTTTAACGGCTTGTTGCACATGCTCAGTGCAATCGCGTGACCTGCGAAAGTGGTCTAATAATCCTTAGTATAGTTTAGTTGTTTTGCTCGAGGACGAGCAAAAGATAGGTATGGGGGTGTGATTGGTTGCTAATGTTGCATATTTAGTATCATATTTCCATACTTATTATAGAATAAAATCTGCATTGTCCTAATTAAAATGTTTAATTTATTTGCAGGCCCATTCCTTAAGGAGATGAAGAGAAATGAGCCCAAAAGCCCACCAAAATTCTGAATTAAATCAGAATTAAATCGAGCTCAGTGAATCAGGGCAAAATCAAGAGGTTGAAAATCGGTTGAGAAGAATCCTCTCAGAATCGATCGTTTAAAGCCAGAATCAAAGGCCATTTCATCACAATCCTGGACTCAAACGAGAAAATCAACTGAAGTAAAAGCAGAAGAAAACACCAGGGAGACCCACCAACAGGGTGTGGCCACCTGGCCACACCCTGGCCGCGAAAACGCGGCCAAAGCCGCGTTTCCGCGGCTTGGTTGTGGAGTTAGGGGGAGCGTTTGCTCCCCCACTCTTCCCGGGATCCTGTAGGTTGGGTTTTTGCCTATAAAAAGCCAGTATTTGCACTGAAAATGGGACGATTATGCAGAGATAGAATTAGCCTAGCTTTCATTCTTTGTAGTTTAGGTTTTTCTTTTCTTTTTATGTAATTTGTATGTAAGCTTAGGTTAGATGAAGATTCATGTAAGTAAGAGAGAGAGGCTGATGTTGAGAGTGACACCGATGTACCCTCCTCCTTTCTTCCATTGTTTCTGCAAGTAATAAAGGTAAATGTTTTTGTTTTATGTTCATATTTCCTTTTGTTTCCTTATTCCTCTTTATACTTTACCTCTTTTGTTTTTGATGAGCTTGCAAGTGAATCCAGAAGCATAAGTTTAACGATGTTGTGTGAGTGCCAACGATAGTTCATGAGACGTTCTCCTCCTCAAGATCCGTATCACTTCATTCTTGCCCGGCTTGATGATATAATTCGAACGGGGACTGAGTTCGATCCTATGACCTATGCGTTGAACGCCTCCAAAGCAAGGTAGAACATGCAAGGGTTCCAGGTAAGTCATCAACCAAACTAGGTGAGTACTTCTTTATCTTTCTTTCTTTTCGTTTGTTTCTGTAGATTAAATCACCAACACCTCATTTTCCAACTCTTTCTTTCCCAACTCATTTGTACATAATCACTTTCATCATTTTCTGATTCTCTCCACTTTCTCGTTCTACCGTTTTCTTTCTAACTTTAACATAACTCTTTTTCATCTTCATAACTTAAAACAAAGAAGAACTTTCGTTTTATCTTCATAAAGATTTCAATACAAAACTTTGAACGCTTCCATCGCAAACCCTCCTTGTGGATCACGACCCGCATAGCCACTTGCTATAGCGGTAAGAATTGAGCACTTGCACATCTTTATTTAAAGTTCTGAAATTCTTTATTTTTTATGTGCAGGTTTTGCCTCAATCATGGTGCATGTTGCATATAAAGACCCTTGAAATGAACATACCTTCTGGGATCGTAGTCCTGGGAGACCCTCCCAGTTATCCAAGGGCAACAGGCCGAAGCCACCGCCCACTACCATTAGGGTTTCGTGATAGCCGGATTGGGGGTTTTATATCTGGGATGCTCTATCCGTTCTAGAATATCATCCGAGAGACCACTTTGCAGGTTACTTATTACTTTCGGGTTTCGTGATGATTGGGAGCAGATGATACCCAGCTCAGGAGCACGATATGAAGCTTGTGACTGTGTATATGATTATATTATATTATTTATTGCTTGTGTATGATACTAACATCTCTTGTTGGTACTTATACAGCCTTCGAGCTTAACTAACCTCTTTGAGGTTTTTAACGGCTTAGTTCCATTTTAACGGATAATTTCGTTTATATCCCTCCTGCCTGGTAAGCGGGACCAAGCGCTCAGCGCTTTGTTCACTAGACTCGCTAAGGCAGCACTCTGCCAGATTTTAGACTCGCAAATTAAGATCGAATCATTTTGGAGTTTTACCGGGTGCTTTAGTGACTAAACACTGTTCGTTGATCTAGCCCCAACACTTCTTGCTCTGCTTGTTTGTGCACATAGCTATAGTACAGCTTTTACAGTATTTACTGTATCTTGATATTGATATTAATCTTGATTAATTATACTAGTTACCAAGGTCGATACATGACATGACATAGACACTTGATATATTAATACTGAATACTGACACTATTAACTTGACATGGACATCTATTGCTGATACCTAAGAACATGATACTGATTCCTAACTGACTATAATTTCTAAATCTTGGTTACTGCTTTACTGGGAATCATTACTGAATACAGAATCCTGATACTCCTGTTACTGATATGATATGTGGAACTAAGTGCCACGTGGAACAAAGTGCCACATCACACATCTTTGTGGGGGGGACCTCTTGAATCCATAGGGGCCACCTCTAAATTCTCACATCGCTACTGATTACTGTACTTCTGATTGCAGATCTTTTGAAGATCCCCTTATACAGTTATCATGATATACTGAACTAAATGCTGGACAACTTATAATAAGATACTCAACTTACACTGGGGGTGGGGAAACTGATGAACGCCAGTATGATGCCTTATTTATAGTGGTGGATTACTCTTCAGAAGTGTCATGTGGGGCGCATAATGTTAAGTCCCCGAGAATTATCGTGTGGGCCGTGTAATGATAAATCCCCAGAAGCAGGAGATTCACTGTATCTTATCGGGCGTAATATAAGTCCCGGCTTACCGACTGTGGTCGTTGTCCCGAGCCGAAGTGAGACCCACTATAAATATGAGTTATCAGTTCTTCATCAGGTACCAATTTAACTCATCTTATTCATATGTGAATGTATGAGTACCGGTAACACATACCTAGACATGTGGATCGTCAGATGAATAATAAGAATATAACAATCCAACAGTAATGATATTAGGAATGTTTGTCATTTGGTCTCTCCTTTATTCAGGTTATGTGACACTCATAGCAGATTTGAGTAAGTTCTATCAGAGTTTATACACTGGTATTACTCTGGTATGGACTGCCAGTGATGGGTGACACTGGTAGGAAGATGATTAAAATGTCAGACGGTACTGATGGTCATTATTGTTGGCCCAATGGCCTTCCACTCTAGTTTTGATGATGATCAACACTCATGTAGTTATGTTTACTAATATTCTTGTGTTTCTAAGTTTCAGATCATTAACAGGATATTAGTTGGTGATCAGCTTCAACGAGGAGTTTAGAAGCTATTCATGGTGATTCCGGTGCCAAAGCTTAAAGATCATACCTTTGCACTTGGAGAATCACGGAGTTTGGACCGAGTCTACTTGAAGATGAAGATCATCAAGGAGACTTAGGTATCTATTTTAGAGTTTGTGTTTTAGATTCATATTTGTAAAGCTTAGTTTAGTTGATATGCTCAAGTGAACACAAAACACACACGTTTCATGATTTGGTTTTTGGTTTTCATGAATAATAGATCAAAACAAGTTTACTTTATACCTATGTATATTAGATATGTTCTAGATATACATACATGCTTTAAACTTGCTAGACAAACTTATTTTGACTATCCTATTCATGTTTTGGAAAAATCAAGTTTGACAAAATACAAGGTTTTGTTTTTGATAAATTTGCAAGACTCAAAAATGAATTGATATGTTGATATATTGTCTTGAAATTTTTATCACATGTTTATGTTTTAACATAAAATGATAAAACAAGTTTTATGGAATTTTTAGAAATGATAAAAGGTTTTAATAAAATATTTTTCCCAAAATTTTCTGACCTTGTTTTGTGCTGACAGGCTGGTCGGTCGACCGTGACGGTCGACCGCACCAAGGGCCGGTCGACCGTTGCGGTCGACCGACGTGCACAGACGTGCACGTCTGTTAGGCACAGACACGGTCGACCGGGACGGTCGACCGAGTTGAGAGCTCTGCTCTCGGGTTTTTCTCGGTCGACCGGCCGGTCGACCGCAGTTGCCCAACGGTCATAATTCTGACCGTTGGCGGTCGATCGGACCGGTCGACCGGCAGTCTGTCAGACTGCCAGCTCAGCCTAACGGCTAGTTTTGTATAGGGGCTATATAAACCCCATCTCTTTGGGGATTTTAGCCAAGTTTTCCAAGAGAAAAATTTTCAGTTTTCTGAAGTGTTTAAAAGAGTTTTCAAAAGAGTTTTAAGTGGAAAAACTTCTCATCTTTATTGTTTTAGGGTTTTTGGAAAATCAAAGAAAAATAGGTTTTTGGGATTTTTGCTTAGATCTTCAATTCTATCATATTGCAAGTATTTTCCCAAAGATTTTTCTTTGTTGCTTGTTTCCAAAAACACTTGTTTCCACACTTGAGCTATCTTCTATCCTAAACTATTAGGATCTTGTTTTGTGGAAAAGGATAAGAGAAAAAGAAAGAGAAGTGTTTGAGGTTGTTTGTTGTAAACCTCATTGTTGTAAACACCCTTATACTTGTGAATCCCTCTTCGGTAGAGGTGATCGGGTGATTGTGTTGTGGATCCCTCTTAGGTAGAGGTGATAGTGTTTGGTTGTGAGCCTCTTCGGTAGAGGTGTGTGGATTGGTTGTTGTATTGGCTACGGGCCTTGCCCTCGGTTGTGAGGTGGTTGTTTGAGAGAGGAGTTTGGTACTCCTAGAGTTGTAAGAAATCCTCTTTGGTAGAGGTTCCCTCAGTGGGAGTTGAGATAGTGGAAATCCTACACGGTGGTGTAGGCGGGGATGTAGAGCAAGGTGCTCGAACCTCGAAACAAATCTTGGTGTTTGCGTTTTGATACATTGTCTCTCTAACTCTCTCTCTTATAATTGTGCAAAGCATCATACTCATCATCATATCATACTTGCTTGTGTGAGCATTGATTCATTCATATCATATATTGCTTGTGTTGTGCCTTGCATTTCTTATTGTCATATCTATTATATGCTTGGCTTGATTGTGTGTATTTCATATTGCTTGGATTGCTTGTGTGTGTGTGCCTAACTTATACTCATCCAACAAGAGCTTCACATAGCACCTCAACCCATTTCAAGGGGAATCAAGGGGAGTTAGTCCAGAGCCTCGCAAGGGAATTCGGCTACACTTGTTGTATTGTATTAGTTTGTGCATAATTTACATTAGCTTCCGCATTTAGCGCACTTAGTTTGCATTTAGTTTCTTAGATTAGCACTTACACCTATTCACCCCCCCTCTAGGTGTTTTTCAATTGGTATCAGAGCTAGTGCTCCTGATACTTAGGCTTAACATCCTAGGAGTGATCCATTTGCTTGCTAATCTCATTTGCACATTCATATATAGTTTACCATGGACTTCATGACCCCTCCTAGCTTTGACCCTTCCAACATTGATATTTGGAAGTATAGGATGTCCATGTACCTAAAGACCCTAGGTTTGCATGTTTTCCTTGCGGCCACCAAGAGATGTTATCTTGGTGATTGCAATCATATAGGGGCCAATGCACAAGCCCTAGAGGCTATTAGAAGCACATTACCTAAAGATTATCTTATGTGTGTTTCTAATCTTGATTCCGCTTTTGCAGTGTGGAACAAGTTGAGTACAACCACCACCTCCAAGCTTCAAGTCCAAATCCAAGAAGAGGAATCTAGTGGAGAATCCAACTCTATATGCTACATGGTCCAAGGGAATGACTCCCTTGAGGTACATTCGGAATCTCAACTAGATAGTAATGATTGTGCCAGTTCTTCAAATGATTATGTTGATCCTCATGCTTTGAATGAAGAACTTTCCATTGTTTGTGAAAAATTGATAGAAAAATATAATTTGTTGAAAAAGAAGAGTCTAGGAATTGAACAAGAAAATAAGAGTTTGCATGCTAGACTTACCAATGTTTTGCAAGAGAAGGTTGAGGTCTATAATGAAAGGGATTCATTAAAATCTCAACTTGATCTTGCACTTAAAGAAAATAACTTTTGAAAAATAAAAATGATTGCCATGTTCTTTTGAAAAAAAATGAAAACTTGTCTTCAAAAGTTGATTTTGTTTAAAAGAAAATGATTCTTTGAAAATTAAGATTGCTTCAATTTCTAAAGATTTGGATGCATGTTTAAAGAAAAATGAATTTTTACAAAATAAGATTGATGCACATGTTTGCCATGCTAGTGTAGCTTCTTCATCTAGTCTACCTAATGCATGTACCTCTTCTTCTAGGATTAATGATGATATTTGTATGCTAAAGAAGAGAGTAGATTGTTTGGCTCCACTATGAGCCAATGTGCTAAGAACCATATACGCTTGGAATCCTTGGTTCGAAAGAAACAAGTTCCATCTTCTATGCATGCACACCCTCCACGGCATACACATGCTCCTCACGGACACCATCACACCATGTATGCTCATGAGTACACTTGTACACATTGTGGTCGTAAGGGCCATCTTGCTAAATTTTGTTATGATAGATTAAATGTTTCAAATTTAGAAAAGAAATTTGTTTGGGTTAGAGAAGGGACTAACCCCCATGGACCCAACAAGATGTGGGTACCAAAGACCACCCCTCCTATTATTTTTGATGTAGGTGTGGGCTCTCACATGACGTGAGAGTGATGGCACCTTGGAGTGGATGCGTTCCGGACTTCATGGAAATCAAAATGGATGCATCACTTTCAAGGGAAGGATGGTGGAGAGGACCACCAAGTTTTGGAGACAAGGAGAGTTGCCTTGAGGTTTTGGTAATGATTCCTAAACTCCCATGCTTCAATATTCATGTTTATAGCATGTTTTTGATGTCTATGGATTAGTATGTTCATTCCATGTCTATTAGATCCTTGACATACATGTATAGTATTTGAGACACACATGCTTATATGAACCCATAATTAGTGTTCTCACTTTTGTTTGAGCTATAATGTACATCATGAATCTAATACATGTGAATTTACATAGTAGTCATGTTTTAGGTTTATCATGATGATTTTCATATTTGTTTTTGATGCTTCTTGTTAAGATTATTTGTTTAAGTGTTAGTTTTCATTAAGACTATATGTATACTTGTACATATAATGGGCCTCAAATAAATCTATATATGTTTGATCTTGATTGCTTATTTGAACCCATTAGATGTGCTAGTATAGTCTAGTTTTGATGATTCATACATCTCAAACTTGTATTCCATTTTTGGATTTGTTTTATGAGTTTTCACTTCATGTATATGTGTATTATTGTCAAACTTTAAGATATACATGTATACCCTTTGAGTCATTTGCCTTTCATGCAAATCTATATATGGACTCAATTGTGTTTAGGGATATGTATGTATACTTCATGTTTGACCATACTATGAAGATTTATTCTCTTGATTTTGTGTTTAATTGTTTAACTTCATGTATATGTCTATCTTGTCCAAACTATTAGATATACATGTTTATCCTTTTGAGCCACGTGCCTTAATGCATATATTTTGTGGACTCGTTAAGTTTTGGATATGTATGTATACCTTAGTTTGTATTAGACATACATATGCCTTGAAGATTAAATAGTTTAGATGGTTTTTCATGTTTTCAATGTTTTAAGGAATAAATGAGCTTATTGATTATCTTTCATGAAATTGATATTCACATTGTTCTTGTACACTCACATTTATCGCTTGCTCATATTTTATTTTCATGAGTCATATTTATGCTATATTGGATTAGAGTGTTGTTTATCTTGTGAATTTCATGTTTATGAAAAACAATTTTGTTTTATTCCTTACTCGAAGGATTTCGTACTAGTTTAAAAGATTTTCATTTAACTAGTTACGGTATTCTTCACTATGGTAGTGATTTTCAAACAAAACTTATTTTCAAATCCATTTTTGAAAACCCCTACCTTCTAAGGGCGGTTGGATGGGAGATCATGTTCATGTATGCTTTACATTGAAAATCATTTAAAACTTGAACCATGATTGGGTGGTAGATGATATGAGATATACACATGCTTTTGATTCAATTGGTATCATTGAACTCTTTCAATTGGTATCAATTTTGATTTTCTTGTATACTCATATATGTTTTGTATGTATGTATGCTTTAAATTCCAAGTATATCAATTTCTATTGGTATCTATTTTTCATACATATATATGTTTGTGTTTATGCTAGTGCTTGAGTTTCAATTTTGTTTAAATTGATTACTTTTAAATTGTTATCAAGACTATGCATGACTTTAGTTTGTATTTCATAAAGGATGAGAAAATTTGATTTGTATTTCAATTGGTATTTGTACTCCCACTCTTTATGATTAAAAGTTGTTATTTTAAACATATGATGATTTTGTATTTGATCTTCTTGTTTATATGTTTTTAAAATGAACAATTCTTACTATTGGTATCAATGTCTCTATGTAAAATCTTTTCAATTGGTTAAACATAACAAATTTTGAATACATTTAGTATCAAGATTCATGTTTTAGGAATTCAAGATTTATGTTTAAATTACAATTGGTATCTCAAAATGTTGTTAAAAAAAAATATTCAAAGTTTTGATTTGTATTTCCTATATGCAAGGAGAGCTTAACATCTCTCTTACATATAGATTCATGTTGAGTATATTATAAATTGAGGAGCTTGACAACTCTTCTTATATGAAATACGTGTGTAGGGGGAGCTTCACATCTCCTCTTATGCATTACATAATATGTGTTATGTGAATTGGGGCTTGTCATCCTTTCTTCATGTAATGCATATGTGTAGGGAAGCTAACTTAGCGTCTTCCTCTTCATGAATGTATATAGCATATAACATATATTGATCCTTATTTATTGGTATCAAGATGCTTCATTGACATATTTTTTAATTGATATCATGTTTGTAGTTACCCCTTATTGACTTTGTTTTTTATTTTAGACAAAAAGGGGAGAACATTGTTTGCATTGTTTTGATTGACAAAAAGGGGGAGAAAGATTTTTACCCCTCATTTTATCTATGGTTTTGATTGTTTACCCCTTTGTTGATGATTGACAAAAAGGGGGAGAAGTATTTGAGTTTTATATGCATGCTTATGTTTTATATGCATATATTATGTTTTAATATCAAGAATATTAAGTTTAATTGTTTATTAAGTTTAATTGGTTTTATATGCATATATTATGTTTTAAAATCAAGAATATTAAGTTTAATTGTTTAATTAAGTTTAATTGGTATCCAAAGCTTGCTTTGTAATTGTTGTAATTGGTATCTAGAGCTTGCTTTGTTTTGGATATTCCATGTGGTATCTAGAATTTTTATTGTTTATGCATTATCATTCTTGCATATTTATGTTTATTTGTTTATGCATGAGTTAAGGGGGAGCTTCCTTGAAGCTTAACTTTAATCCATGCATATATAACTCCATGAGTTTTGTCATCATCAAAAAGGGGAGATTGTTGGCCCATGGCCTTCCACTCTAGTTTTGATGATGATCAACACTCATGTAGTTATGTTTACTAATATTCTTGTGTTTCTAAGTTTCAGATCATTAACAGGATATTAGTTGGTGATCAGCTTCAACGAGGAGTTTAGAAGCTATTCATGGTGATTCCGGTGCCAAAGCTTAAAGATCATACCTTTGCACTTGGAGAATCACGGAGTTTGGACCGAGTCTACTTGAAGATGAAGATCATCAAGGAGACTTAGGTATCTAGTTTAGAGTTTGTGTTTTAGATCCATATTTGTAAAGCTTAGTTTAGTTGATATGCTCAAGTGAACACAAAACACACACGTTTCATGATTTGGTTTTTGGTTTTCATGAATAATAGATCAAAACAAGTTTACTTTATACCTATGTATATTAGATATGTTCTAGATATACATACATGCTTTAAACTTGCTAGACAAACTTATTTTGACTATCCTATTCATGTTTTGGAAAAATCAAGTTTGACAAAATACAAGGTTTTGTTTTTGATAAAATTTGCAAGACTCAAAAATGAATTGATATGTTGATATATTGTCTTGAAATTTTTATCACATGTTTATGTTTTAACATAAAATGATAAAACAAGTTTTATGGAATTTTCAGAAATGATAAAAGGTTTTAAAATATTTTTCCCAAAATTTTCTGACCTTATTTTGTGCTGACAGGCTGGTCGGTCGACCGTGACGGTCGACCGCACCAAGGGCCGGTCGACCGTTGCGGTCGACCGGCGTGCACAGACGTGCACGTCTGTTAGGCACAGACACGGTCGACCGGGACGGTCGACCGAGTTGAGAGCTCTGCTCTCGGGTTTCTCGGTCGACCGGGCCGGTCGACCGCAGTTGCCCAACGGTCATAATTCTGACCGTTGGCGGTCGACCGGACCGGTCGACCGGCAGTCTGTCAGACTGCCAGCTCAGCCTAACGGCTAGTTTTGTATAGGGGCTATATAAACCCCATCTCTTTGGGGATTTTAGCCAAGTTTTCCAAGAGAAAAATTTTCAGTTTTCTGAAGTGTTTAAAAGAGTTTTCAAAAGAGTTTTAAGTTCAAAAACTTCTCATCTTTATTGTTTTAGGGTTTTTGGAAAATCAAAGAAAAATAGGTTTTTGGATTTTTGCTTAGATCTTCAATTCTTTCATATTGCAAGTATTTTCCCAAAGATTTTCTTTGTTGCTTGTTTCCAAAAACACTTGTTTTCACACTTGAGCTATCTTCTATCCTAAACTATTAGGATCTTGTTTTTGTGGAAAAGGATAAGAGAAAAAGAAAGAGAAGTGTTTGAGGTTGTTTGTTGTAAACCTCATTGTTGTAAACACCCTTATACTTGTGAATCCCTCTTCGGTAGAGGTGATCGGGTGATTGTGTTGTGGATCCCTCTTAGGTAGAGGTGATAGTGTTTGGTTGTGAGCCTCTTCGGTAGAGGTGTGTGGATTGGTTGTTATTGGCTACGGGCCTTGCCCCTCGGTTGTGAGGTGGTTGTTTGAGAGAGGAGTTTGGTACTCCTAGAGTTATAGAAATCCTCTTGGTAGAGGTTCCCTCGGTGGGAGTTGAGATAGTGGAAATCCTACACGGTGGTGTAGGCGGGATGTAGAGCAAGGTGCTCGAACCTCGAAACAAATCTTGGTGTTTGCGTTTTGATACATTGTCTCTCTAACTCTCTCTTATAATTGTGCAAAGCATCATACTCATCATCATATCATACTTGCTTGTGTTGAGCATTGATTCATTCATATCATATATTGCTTGTGTTGTGCCTTGCATTTCTTATTGTCATATCTATTATATGCTTGGCTTGATTGTGTGTATTTCATATTGCTTGGATTGCTTGTGTGTGTGTGCCTAACTTATACTCATCCAACAAGAGCTTCACATAGCACCTCAACCCATTTCAAGGGGAATCAAGGGGAGTTAGTCCAGAGCCTCGCAAGGGGAATTCGGCTACACTTGTTGTATTGTATTAGTTTGTGCATAATTTGCATTAGCTTCCGCATTTAGCGCACTTAGTTTGCATCACTTAAATACTATACATTGCCCTGACACCTGCCATAACTTAATTATTTGATAATAATAATGTCAGGAGCGGATGTTATTAGATCACTCCCTCGTCAGGATAATGGGATCCGCGTATCAGAATTCGGACGTGTTCTGCTAGAAGTGCGGACTCCAATACAAACTGCCAGTGGTATGGGACACTAGAGGGGAATGATTATAATAACAGTTGATACCGATTATTATTATAATTGTTATATACTTAAGTTATTCCAACTACCAACTGTACAAGAATCCCAAACATAACTAATACTCCTTATACTGACTACTGGAATTACTGATCACAGAAGTACTAACATACTTACTGACAACAACTCTGGTTGTATATGCCCAGTTGATGATGAAGTGAGGTATATGGTATATACATGAGGGTTTTCTTGTTTGGATTATCCCTCGACGTGCTAGTTTCATGGCTCCAGAGATTGAATTTATACAATTAGTTTTGCATACATTTACATTATACATATATAGTTAATGAATTACATATGCTTTCATTGCTATGATTTAAATATGATTTCATGCATACATAAATATGTTTTCACATAATTCTGTTTATTTTTGGTACATGTGCATTTACTTTGGTGCACATCACTTGATATTTTTATGTACTCGCTAGGTTGCATCCTGACAACCCTGGAACTGCATGTCCAGATCCTGGAGCCTGGAGTATCAGGGACTTCCTGTTGCTAATCAGAATGC